>NW_020769603.1:0-46646 GCF_900518735.1 Pseudonaja textilis
AAAATATATAATTGACTAAATTTGTCTATTAAAAAGAACATTTAGAACGCATCACAAATAAAGAGAGCAAAGAAACAAACGAAAATATTCAGAAATTCCTTGGAAAAAATAGTGATTATCAGAAGCTATGGCATTCTCAAGAAGAAAGTTGCCAGGCTAATCTTCCAGGTAGACCAGATGGGAAACATGACTATCTGAGCTTATTCTACATTATTTTAAAGGTACATTGAGAGACGCTTGCAAAGGGAAAATATGAAGAGGTCATGATAGGAGTATATACCAGATATAGGAACTAAGTATTGGAATTTTTTTTGATAAAGGACACCGTCTAAGCAATTACAATGATCTAATACATATCAATTTTACAGAAGACACTGTTCAAAAAGCACTATGCATTAAACGATCTCCATCTATTGGACCGGATGGAATATGCGCCTACTTCTTAAAAAAGCTACCCACTGCCATAGACAAAGGAGCAGCCTAGTTGAAAATTACAGACCAATCTCTTTATGCTGTGTCACCTGTAAAGACATGGAATCAATTATTAACCAATCCATCATCCTCCACTTAGAAACAAACAATCTACTCTCTAATAAACAATTTGGTTTTAGGAAAAAACTATCATGTAATCTGCCACTCTTACACTGCAAAAACATATGGACTACACAACTTGATCTGGGCAAAGCTATAGACGCAATCTATCAAAGGCTTCTGTAAAGCCTTTGATTCAGTGGTGCACCACAAACTACTCCTAAAACTAAAATCTTTTCATATAAATTTTATTGAATTTACAATTAAAAAAATAACATAACAACATTACATAAGAAACAGAGAGAGAAAAAGAAGAAAGAAAGAAGAGAAAGAGAGAGGAAAAAAAAAAAAGCGCTCGGTCTTGCGACCGAAAAAGGAGAAAAAGAACTATAAAAGAGAGAAAAAAACAACAACAAAGAGACGGAAGAAAAAAGAAAATACGTTAAAACCAGACAAATATTCTTTTTGACAGTCTACAAGATCCAATTCTCCTATCTTACTTTAAATATACACATCTTATCGCTATTTATGGATATTTATGCTTATTTATGCTCATTGAACAGTTTATCTCTGATATAACCAATTATACCATGCATTCCAATTATTATCAAATGCTGAAGACTCTTTATTTTTAAGAGCTATGGTTAAATTGTCCATTTCTGCGCAGTCACATATTTTCTGAATGACCAATTGATCTGTAGGTAAACGGGATGATTTCCAGCACTGGGCAAATGCTAATCTGGCCGCAGTTAGAATATGAATTATTATGTATTTCGTCTTTTTAGGAAAATGTTTATCAGAGATCCCTAGTAGGAAGAACTCTGGTTTGTATTCAATTTGATCTTTGGTTATCTCCTCAAGCCATTTTCTAATTTTTTGCCAGTATTTCTGGGCTTCTTTACAGGTCCACCACATATGAAAGTAGGTTCCCTCTATGTTTTTACATTTCCAACATTTTGGACTAGAGTTTGGGTTCATTTTCGCTAACCTCGAAGGGGGTAAGTGCCATCTATATAACATTTTATACATATTTTCTTTGTACGCCGCAGATTTCGTAAACTAAAATCTTATGGTATCTCTGGACACCTGCATTACTGGATAGAAGCATCCCTGTCAAACAGACAACAAATGGTCAAAATTGGGAGCGTCCTATCTAATCCTGTACCTGCCAACAGTGGTGTCCCCCAAGGCAGTCTTCTAGGACCAACTCTTTCCATACTCTACATAAATGACTTCTGTAATCATATCAAGAGCAACAGTGTACTCTTTGCTGATGATGTAAAGCTATTCAACACCACAGACAATACTGCTACCCTTCAAAGAGACCTCGACTATGTATTAGAATGGTCAAACAAATGGCAACTTCAAATCTCAACAAATAAATGCTTTGTCCTACATATTGGCAAAAAAAATCAGAAAATAAAATGCAGGCTGAATAGTCAAGACCTTGTTGACGATCCAAACTCTGTCAGGAATCTTGGAGCACTCATCTCAAATGACCTAAGTGCTAGAGCCCACTGTAACTACATAGCCAAAAAGGCATTAAGAGTTGTTAACCTAATCTTATGTAGCTTTCTGTCTGGTAATATTACACTAATAACTAGAGCATACAAAACATTTGCTAGACCAATATTCGAATACAGCTCATCAGTCTGGAACACACATTACATATCTGATATTAACACAGTTGAGAAAGTCCAGAAATATTTCACAAGAAGAGTTCTCCACTCCTCTACTCTTTGCAGAATACCTTATGCCACCAGACTTGAAATTCTAGATGTAGAAAACCTAGAACTATGCCGCCTTCAGTCTGATCTAAGTATAGTATATAAAATCATACATTGCAATGTCCTACGTGTCAATGAATACTTCAGCTTCAACCATAACAATACAAGAGCAACAATACAAGATTAATCACATCAAACTTGATTGCAGGAAATACGACTTCAGCAACAGAGTGGTCAATGTCTGGAGTACTCTACCTGACTCTCTGGTTTCTTCCCCAAACCCCCAAAACTTTAACCTTAGACTTTCTACTATTGACCTCATCCCTTTCCTAAGAAGTCGGTAGTGGGCGTGCATAAGTGTACCAATGTGCCTCCCATCCGTGCCCTATTGTTTCTTTTATTTTTTAAATTTTTCTTAAATGTATCCATGTATTCATCTATGTTTTTACTTACACCAATTATCTTGTAAGCAACTGACAAATAAAAATAAAATAAAAAATAAATCTGCCAACAACTATTTTTACTGGGAAGTTAGAGGGATCCTTAATTTTTTTTTATTTTTATGTTCATGCCATTTTTATTATTTATATATATAACTCAGTGCTGCTATTCTTTCTTTCTATTTTCCCCGCAAAATCTACCCTGTATGGTAAGTTGGGCTGAAAATCCAAAGTCCAAAGATTGTGGTCCATGAGGAAGAAGCTGTCTTGAAGAAGGGAAGGTTTGCACCAGGTGTTGCAAACCAGCCAGGAGGGATGAGTAGGGTATCTGGAAAAAGAGAAGACACTTTCTGGTTGATGACTCAACTGTAAGAGGTGTCTGTTTAGGAAAGGATGTGGACAGGGCCTCTCAAGGGTAATGCAACCCCGTTCAGCTAAAGATGTTAAATTACCGGATCTTGAAGATCCAGGCAGAAGAAGCCATTTGGTCTTGCTTGGCTCTTGAGCCCCAGGCCCTCCACACAATATTATATTCTGCGTGATTAGATTGGCCAAGCTGTTAGCCTTTGGTAGCATAAGGAGAAGGTTCCTCTCTTTCTCCCTTGAAGTGTCATGCTCCTGTTGGAATCTGATTCTGAGGGGGAGATTGAGCAGCTGACAGGGAGTGGGAGTGTGGCTCCAGTGGCTGCAGAAGAAACAATCCGACTGGGCATTCAGAAGAAGACCCAGGGCCATTCCCTCTTCATCCTAGGGCACACAGGGAGGAATGGAGAAGGGAGCAGCATGGCTTATGAGAGAGAAAAAGGCCCTGATCCCTTTCATTAGTTGCAGCTGGGAAAACAGGATATAAGTGGGGCGTTTGCACACAGCTCTTTGCTGGAAGCAAAGCGTGCATTTTCTTCATCGAGGCTTATTTGGGTTTTTGTGTCCTTCCAACTGGAGGTGCTGCATTCTCCTTTGAAAGTCTGCGATTTATCATCCTGACCTGCCATGTTAATTACTAAAGTGTGGTTTGTGTTGGTTTTTTTTATTTTTAATTATCATTATTTTGGGTTCAGACTGCATTTCTGCCCTTCATAGACTGTTTTTTGAAGAATTTGCTATCCAGCTGAGGATAATTAGACATTGGGGCCAAGTTGGAGGCCTGAAAGGGAATTTATTCTACTTTGGTGACTTTGTTATTTTTGTGATACACCCTGGGTTATCACATGGAGTTTCATGGATCCTGGTAGGTACTCCATACCTTCCACGGCTGCAGCCTTGGAGCCTCCAATGTCTTTTCACTCATCTTGCTTCTCCTCCTGGATCTGGACGAATATGCAGCTTTCAAGGCATGGGCCAGAGTCCTAATAACACTGTGCAGATGGAGGTGAAAAGAGATCCATATCCTTCTCCTTTCCTCTACGGCCCTCAGTAGTGCTCTCTGGCTGCATCTTTTCTGACTTTTGACAGAAAAAACATGCTTTGAAAAGGAACATTGAAAATATCTATTTTCCAATTGCACAAAGAGTTTGGTTCCAAAGGGATCATCTTCTGGCCTTTTCTTTTCCTGAAAAGCAAAGCTCCAAATACTATGGACATATTTGTAAAGTTCCTCCCGTCTCAATACCAAATAATCGATGCTTTCCACTATCCAGACTTTTCCATCAATAGGTCCTGGAACAGCTTCAAACGTCAACTGCAAAGTATGAATTCTGTCCCAAACATTAACACGTTCTATGTGGTTTACAAAAACATTGACTTGTCTCCATTTAGAGATGGCATCCCTGAGTGGTGTTGTCTGTCCAGTCGCTGAGAATCGTTGTGATATAACAACACAAATTCCATTGTGGACAAGCATAGGAATAAAAGTCCTCATAAAATTCTCTCCCTCCTCTGTGTCTGAAGCAAAGACACCAATCAAGGTCCACCTGAAATGAAGGAGCAGTTGGACAATTGCAGGATATGTGATCCCTTTTTTTGGGAGAATCCGGTAGAAAAAAGGAAATTGTCTTTTATCACTCAGAGTCTCTGAAACAATTGCATCACTGATCTGCAAAAGCAATGAAGAATGCTATGCTGTATTTGGGGTCAGATCAAGTCCAAAATGCTAGATTTTAATAAATCCAACTTGCTACTCATAAACATGTTAGAATAGTATGTTGTTAATTACTCAAACAAAAACAAAATCAAGATACAGGATACGGAATACAGAATGCAAAATACAGAATACAGAACATTAGCAAGACTGTGCAAAAAAATTAAAAAGAAATTAAAAAGAAAAATAAATAATGGAAATCTTATTTCTGTACCATGTTAGAAGTAAAAGGAAGCCAGGCCACCAAAGAACACAGTGGCTGGACAATGGACACCATCAAAGATGACACCAGCGAGACCATAGAAGAACTTAAAGAAGTACTACAAGATCAGATGATGTGGAGAGATCTGGGTGCAAAGCACCTGTGCTTCTATAAAGAGCTTGGACCAGGGGCAGCCATTGTAGTTCCATTTTAAGAACAATCCTCCATAATATTTTTCTGTTTAGTATGTCGGATGCTACAGTGAGATCTATAAAGGCAGCAAATCAGTGTTTCCCCTGACTGACATCTTTTGCAATTGTGTGGTTCAAGACAAAGCAATTGTGAGCACTGGATTGACTCCAAAGTTTGCTTGTTCTTCTGCAAAGGAAAGAGCTTTCTAAAAAATTCAGTCTCAGTTCTATTCAGGAGGACCCTAGCATATATTTTAGCCACAGTATCCATTAGATGAATGGGCCAGTAGCTACTATGTTCTTTTTTATTCTTCACTGTCCTGTGTGTGTAACAGAAGCCCCCAAAGTAATGAGGAAGGTGTCATAAGAGGATATCAATGATTTCCACCTCTCCCCACATTGTATCTCAATCCATGCCCATGACACCTATAAAGGCCATGGTGGAAAGCAGTTCTTCAATTCCATAGACAAAATATGGTTGGAGCTATCTCTCACTCACAACCTCCATACTCAACTTTACCAGATAGAGAAGCACACACACACACACAAACCTGTGGGATTTTGTAGGTGCTTACTAATGTTGACATCTGAATGGAGGTTTCTCTCTTAGCTCCATCAACAAGAGCCAAAAGGTTCTCCTTCCTTCCACAGCTGTAGTTGGGGACATTGGCTAGTCCAGTGGAGAGCATGTCCAGCAAGGCTTCTGAAGTAGCAAGGGTGCTGGCATAGTTGTCATGGATGTTGTAGCCAAGTGTGAGATTGTGCAGGAGCTGGGGATTCTTATTGACCGTTTGAATGGCAAAAATCAAGATTAGTTGTTTAAAATAATTTGTCCTACTGTAAAAAAATAGTTCATATTATTAACATCATCATGAAGAGAAACCACACAACTATTTTTTTCAGTTTACTCCTCTTTGTCTCCACAAGCCTATTGTTTCTTAAGCCAATATAGATCCAAAGCTAAAGGCAAATGATACCCGCACATCAGCAGATAATTTTTATCAGCATTGAGAAGATGAGATAGAGTCGGTGGTGGGATTCAAATAATTTAACAACCAGTACTCTGGCCTAATGATTTTTTCCAACAACCACCAAACTGCTCATAAAGTTAACAACCATTTCTTGTGAACTGTTGCGAACTGATTGAATCCCATCACTGGAGAGAGTCCTCCACCACAGTTAAGAATACACAGTTATTTGCAGCAGTCCTAATTATTAATTTTCCCAGTAACCTGTATTCGAAACCATTCAGTTATTAAAGTAGAAGTACCATAAAATGACGAGGAAGTTCCATAAGTGACCCATAAAGTCATCCTCTACACCTGTAAGAATCAAGTGTTGAATATGGCATCAATCAGTGGTTACATAAATATGGAAATGAGGTGGGCAGAGGACCCTACAACCCTTCCAATCATTCTTTTAAACCAAACTTCATCACTTCAAGTGATGAAGTCGGTATTGAATGAGAATGGATAAATAATCTGGACTTGTTTCAGGTTTTATTTGCCTCACATTTGTTTCTGAGTCTCTTTCACAAAAGAAGACAAAAGCAGAAAGCCATGAAAATCAGGATGATTCAAGGAATTAGACAGGTCCTGCAATATATAGGTCAGTGAAATAAAGAGTATTAGGACCTCAAACGGAGGGCATGCAACCTCATCAGAATAGAATAGAATAGAATTTTTTATTGGCCAAGTGTGATTGGACACACAAGGAATTTGTCTTGGTGCAAATGCTCTCAGTGTACATAAAAGAAAAGATACATTCATCAAGAGTCAAGAATCATAAGGTTTAACGCTTAATAATAGTCATAGGGTTCAAATAAGCAATCAAATCATACTAGGAAACAGTCAATATAAATCATAAGGAAACAAGCAACAAAGTTACAGTCATACAGTCACAAGTGGGAGGGGATGGGTGATAAGGAGTGATGACAAGATTAATAGTAATAGTAATGCAGACTTTGTGAATAGTTGGACAGTGTTGAGGGAATTATTTGTTTAGCGTTCGGGAAAAAACTGTCCTTGCATCTAGTTGTTCTGGTGTGCAGGGCTCTATAGCATCATTTTGAGGGAAGGAGTTGAAACAGTTTATGTCTGGGATGTGAGGGGTCTGTAAATATTTTCACATCCTACTTTTTGAGTCGTGCAGCATATAGGTCCTCAATTGAATCATACTGAATAACTTACGAGCGAGAGGGACTAGAAGGAGCCATGTCGAAAGTCAGCGTTCTAGGTGATGATGTTGTTTCAGTGGTGACTATACCAACAAAATGGTCGCCTGCCCTATAAAAATTCCACGGTTTTTTCCCATCCCAGGTATCAAAATTCAGCGGGCATTTCATTCTAAGCTTCTCAGAGACTACATGAGACATCAGCAGCATTAAAAGCAGAAGATTCATAATGTATAGTTGACTGAATCAATCCCCTTCCTGTTTCTAAACAAGAACAAAAAGGATTTTATTGAATTCAAACCACCCTCACTTTCCTGATTCAGACAGAGACAAATCAATCTTTGTTGGAAAGGAGAAAAAGGTACATTTAAGAGCACATTCGCTGCCTCTCCCAAAATGTGTGCCACATAGAGTGTGAGCTGTGGCATTTATCCTTTTCTGAAGTTCGATAGCTTTTTGGGAACCAAAATCTGATCAATCTGATGTTCACATCAAAGGCAGTCACTGTAGCAGAATATGTCTCAAAGACCGGGGTGGTGATAATTACAGTGAGACATAATTTCTCCTCTGGGGATCCTGAAGTTCTTCCAAGACTCCAAGTGCAGAGGGTCAGCTGGAGAATAGCATTTAAGTGGAAAATCACAAATATACCCCTGAAGGTGTTGTAGGCCCTCCTGTCAGGACGTGCCTAGAAAGTGATGCTGGAGGAAATTAGTTCAAAACCCAGGTAATTGACTTCTGCTGCTCTTCATTATGGAGTCTTGTCTCCAGAGGCTGCTGGAGAAGGTCACCCAGAGCTATGGAGTTTGATTAAACTCTCGGTTGATGATGCAACTTTAATCCTGCCTTTCTTCTTATGCAAACCCTGCCTAATATTAACAGTAGGGTCTTTTTCTGATTTTTCTTTTCTATTAGATCTCCATTTTTCAACCCTAAATTGGAGCTGATTTTAAAATTTCATTTCCTATCAGTTGCGGAAATGTCAGTTGTTGGATAAGAGCTGAGTAAGAGGCAGGCAATGACAGCTTGTGGACCAAATCATTGGGTATATAAAGAAAAAGTTATAGAGTGGAATTGTTTTCCTTTCCCCTGCCCTTAACGTCTCTGTTGTCCTTCCACATTCATATTAGCTACTGGGTATCTTTATATTTTGAAGTTTCTTAATTATCAAATAAAACATGGCTTTGTGAGATCTGCAGCTGGGACACTGGCAGTGCCCACTGTGTAGTAGATGGTGCAACCTGATTTTTTTAAAAAAATTTTTTATTTTATTTTAACAACAGAACAACAAACATAGACATACCACATAAAACATAAAAATATCATCCTTCTTCATAAATTAACAAACAATGCATCGATTGGTTTACCACTTTTTTTTGTGCATCCATTTCCTTGTCACTAATATAATTATACTACATAATAGCTCATATTATCAATCAATAATTGTATAACCTAATATCATCACTAAAAAGAAACATTTATATAATTTTGTTAATTCATATTTTAACGAGATAACTATAGTTTACTTAGTTTATTTTGCAATAAATCATAAGATCATATCAAATCTATCTTGATAATATTTTATAAAGATAATATCAAGAAAAAAAAGGAAAAAAATTTTTTTCAAGCAGATCTGAATATTCTATTATGTTTTATTATCTATCCATTGATAAAAAAGATCCCAAACTTCATAGAATTGTTTATCTTCTTGTTCTCTAATTTCAAATGTCAATTTACTCATTTCAGCACATTCCAATATTTTCTTAATAATTTCTTCCTTTGATGGAGTTTTCTCACTCTTCCAGTTCTTAGCAAATACAATCCTAGCCGCTGTTAATATATTTACAATCAAATACTTCAAATTTTTATTATATATATCAGGTAAGATTCCCAATTAAAAAAATCTCTGGTTTCAAGTCTATATGTATCTTTGTCATTTTTTCCAACCATATGCGAATCTTAGTCCAATATTTTCTAGCGTCCTCAAAAGTCCACCACATATGGTAGTATGAGCCAGGTATCTGATGACATTTCCATCACTTTTCAGATTTGTTCTTAAACATTCTTGCAATTCTTGTCGGGAGGAAATGCCACCTGTAAAACATCTTATACAAGTTTTCTTTATAAGCTGTTGACATTGTCATTTTATAATTTTAAGACCACAATTTTTCCCATTTCTCCAAATCAATCCCATATCCAAAATTCTTCCCCCAAACAATCATTTGTTCACTTGTTCCTCCTCTAATAAAATTTCCAACAAATAACTGTATAATTTTTTAATCACTTTTTCATCAGTACCTGTCAAGATCCTGTCTAAATCAGTCAATTTGTCATAAAATCCCTCCACTTTAGAATCTATAAGATACCTTGAATGTATTTGCGCATATGAAAACCAACTCATCTTTATGCCTTGTTCTTCTAGTTTTTGCATTGTTTTAAGTTCACTCTTTTCATCCAATATTTCCCCATATCTAACTGTTTGTTCCTTCTCATATATTATAGGATAAGAAAAGGCTTCAATAGTTGATAACCAGACTGGGATTTTCAAATAACATTTTCTCTTAATTTTCTCCCAATTCAACCATAAAGACTCCTCGCAACCTGATTTTTTTTGTCATGCCCACCAGAAATTGGCGTGGAGGTATTCTGTTGGTCCCCCTTGTTTTTTGTGGAACACGGTGGAGAGGAGCCGCTTTGGCCTTCCAATCTCTGAGACAGTGTGTAAACTCTCCCCAAAATACTGCCAAGGGGTTGGTAGGTGTGTTTGGGTGTACGTATATTCCTGATGCATCCAGTCAGGGGAGAATAATACCAAAGGTGCTTTTTCAAGAGGCAACTGGATTTGACCTCTTTTTGGTTTTTCTCTGAAGATGTTTCGCTTCTCATCCAAAAAGCTTCTTCAGCTCTGAGGGGATAGTGGGGAATGGAAGGATTTATACTCCTTGCAGATTCCTTGTTTATACTAACAGATAATCAGAGTTGGAAGGGAAGTTTCTCCACTGCATTGACTTACTTAATGATCAGAAAAATGTCATAAAATCAGATCTGGTCATATGGGTGCCTTAAGTTATGACTAACAAACCCTTTTCCAACTGAGATTATGAGTTATGACTGTAACAAACTCTTTGCCAATTGAGATTCTAAATTAAGGACTACATGTACCCTATAACTACACTGCCCAACATTTGTAAAACTTTGGTCTTGTGCAATGACTCTGGTAAGTTACTACTGCTGCAGCTTTGTGAGCAAAATTCACTCCAACATTTGTGCCCTTTTGCTAGATTACGGTATTTAAGATTACTTGACTTGGAAAAGTATTTTTCCCCACACCAAACAATTGTATGATTTCCCTTCTGTCTCTGTGAAGTTCCGGGAAAACATTAAGATGTGACTTGAAAAAAAAAAAGTTTCCTATATTGTTCACAACTGAAGGGGTTTTATCTCTGCTATGGACTTTCTGATGCATTGGTTTTTCTGCAGTGTGGGCTGATGCATTAAAAGATTAATTTTTTGAGAAAAACATCTTATTACACTCTGAGCAATATATATCCTACATACATACATACATATCTGTAGTGAGAATTAAATTTTTTTACTACTGGTTCTGTGGGCGTGGCTTGATGGGTGCGGCAGGGGAAGGATACGGTAAAATCTCCAGTCAGAGGTGGTATTTGCCAGTTGTCCAAACTACTCAAAATTTCCACTACCAGTTCTCCAGAACTGGTTGGAACGTTCTGAATACCACCTCTGATGCTCAGGTAGTCGGCATGAAAGAGACCCAGACACTGCAAAAGACCAGCACGCTGAAAGTTATCAGTTTGGCTTCATTGAAGGCCTCAGGCAGGTTCCTGGCTAGAAAAGCCACTATGAAATAAATGACAGTTAAGAAATCATGTACCTTGGAACAACATAAAACATGGTAACAGAGACTTTGTTGTATCGAAGGATGATCTCTTCAGGCTGGGAATGCATGTCAGAGTCAGGAAACGGGGGCGAAACTCCCAGCCATATAGCACAGATATGGACATCAGAACAAGAAAGGTTGATGGAGTTGGCCAAGCTCTTCCCCAACCATCTTCTTATCCTTGTATCAACCTTTTAAATTCTCAAGACTCCTTTTTTATTGCTATGAACTCAAGATGGACTGAGATGTGTATATTTTTATATAATTTGGCATTTTGGGCTGCTGCTGCTGTTATTATATTAGTATTGTTATTATTATCATCATCATGCTTGGGATGGTAATATTGTTGTGGGTGGCATTTTCTTATTTTTGAGAGCAGTGCATCAGATTTTCATTTTAATATGTGCCATAGTGTACACAAGAAAATGACAATTAAGGGTATTGAATTCAAGCCATTTTAATGCAGACTTCCAGAGACCATGTCAGGGGCATCTGAAAAGTCTTGTAGAGTTGGAAAGATTGGCAACATAAAGGGACATTATATCATCCTTAGTGGATATGTAAAAAGCTTTAAAAATGGTTTCTAGCTCATATATAGATACAGAGGATTTTAAAGAGAAATGTTCCATTTAGGCTCAAATGTTTCATTTGAGGATTGGTGAATAAACAATTCAAAAAATGCCATCTAAGATAGTTTCAATATATCATTATATATATATATATCAATATAACATTATATCATTATATATATCAAGATATCATTATTGTGGCAAGATTATTATAGGCAGAAAGTTGGGAAGATTCAGCATGAAGGAATGGTTGTTGAAATTGACAGAACTTGCTGAGATGGACAAACTGACCTTTTTGACATATCAACAAAATTCTCGTTGCAGAAGTGCCATATTTCAAAAACCTGAGTATAATAACTCATGTCTGCATGTGTTTTCCTTGGATGTTGAGTTATAATACATTTTCTTTGGCATTTGTTATTTTTTTGCATTTTGTTTAGTCTCTGCCTCAGTCCCAATGTATGGAAAATTGTCATCCTGGATTTTTCAAGCAGATTCGAGAATGGGAGCCAGTTTGCTGCACTGACTGTGTTCCTTGTCCAGAAGGGACTATCTCCACTCAGGAAGGTGGGTAACACTGGAAAAAAGCATATTTTCATCCATTTATACCAAGGGTCTCAAACTCGGCAAGTTTAAGACCTGTGGACTTCAGCTCCTAGAATTCCTCCTCCAGTCATGTTAGCTGAGGAATTCTGGGAGTTGAAGTCCATTAGTCTTAAAACGACAGTTTGAAGACCCCTGATTTATACCAATGTGGAAATCATTCCATATTTAAAATTGTTATTAAATCTACAGTGGAAATAGATTGCTTTACCTTCTCCCTTCCAGAAACTAAATACTTTGCAAAGATGGATAAAAACTTGATTATCTTCTTCAATTCCATTAGGAATTAATGTTCTTTTTGTTTATGTTAAAAAAAAATTATTTATTTATTTACCATTTTTTTTAATGCCACTCATCTCACAGAAAGTATTTCTTGGCAACATACCATAAAGCAAACAATGAAACATGTTCCAGAAGTAGATTACAGTAAGGAAACTTTTTTAAAAAGCAAAAGTGTAAGATTGTGTACACAAGATGCAACCAGTGAACAGGGTCCCTCTTACTGGGTGATCCCTGACCTCTTGAAAGATTTCCAGAGGGCCTGAAATGTTTAGGCTAAGTCCACATTTGGAATTTGGCCAGTTCTAGTGGCCTTCTGCTTTTGGTCCTGCATGGTCTAGCGATAAGCCATCTCTCACTGTGGATGGGATAATATTCTTCTGGATGGAAATAATGCAAAATTTGGGGATCCTCCTAGACTCTTGGCTTCAGCTTGATGTTCTGACTAAGGCTTCCTGGATCGTAACTATGCACATGCTTATTTTAAAAACAAGACTTATTTTATTGCAACGCTGGGAATTGTTTTCATTCCCAGCCGGAATTAATCTCAAACAATCCTTTGAGATAAGCACCCACCTTTATTTTCTGTGAAGTGCTGCCAATATCAGAAGTATTAAATGAATTAGAAAAAAACCAACTGAAGTACAAAGAGCCTCAAGAATGAATCTGAACTGAATGAACTACTTTGCTTCCTGCAAAGTTTTCATCATCTTTGCCTATCCTTTATACCTTATGGGAGGGGCAATCACCTCCAAGCCTTACTCTTGTGTTGCCCCTTCTGCTTCAGCTGCTTTTGCCTTCTAGCAGCTCTGTGCCACATGCGCACTGAGAACAGGCTTCCCTGGTCCTCTGCCTCACTACTGCCAGACTCCAGAGGCTCCAAAGGCAGCACCCCACTCCAGATGGTCCTGACCCCATCCTTGCATTGGATGCAGGACCCTCATCCAACTCCTCTCCAGACTCCCTGACTGGTCCCTGTTCTTCCCCACTGTCTGATTCCACTGCCATCTGCACTGGCTGCTGGCGAACCACAACAGATGTGCCTTGTCTAGAGGAATCTTTAAACAGATTCTACTTGTGCATCATCTGTGTGCTCTTTCCTGGGCTTAGGAGGTTTATCCATGAATTCCTGTTTCCTGTGGTGAATTCTCTGAGTGAAGGATGGTTGTGATGCCAAGAATCTCTCTTTTTGGTTGTTTCATTTTTTTTGTTCTTGTTTTTATAATTGTATATATTGGGGCTTCTTTGCTAGACTGCAAACTGCCTAAAGTTTGGTTTACAATTAGAAGTCGGACAATCATGATATATATTTACATTTTGCTATGGCTTTCCTGTCTGTCAGTATCAGCTCTAATCCAAAAAAGGATTTAATTGAAAGATGAAAAGAGATATAAAAGAAACCTGTCTTTTTTTTTCAGATACTGAAAAATGCACCAAATGTCCAGATGACCAATTTCCAACCAAGAACAAAATACAATGTGTCCCTAAAACAAGAAACTTTCTTTCCTATGATGAACATCTTGGGCTTATCCCGACCTGTTTTGACCTGTTCTTGTTTCTAACCACAGGCTTTGTTTTAATCATATTTCTTAAATACCGAGAAACTCCCATTATCAAAAGCACCAACCATGACCTCTCCTACATCTTGCTGGTCTCCCTCCTGCTTTTTTTTGGTCCTTTTTCTTCATTGGACAACCAAGGAAAGCAACATGTCTTCTCCAACAACCCGTATTCAGCATTGTCTTCTCAGTAGCCATGTCTTCTAAGTTGGTCAAAACAATCACAGTGGTGCTGGCATTCCTGGCCACAAAACCAGGGAACAGGGTGAGAAGATGGTTGGGGAAGAGTTTGGCCAACTCTATCATCTTTTCTTGTTCTGCTGTCCAAATTATAATCTGTTTCATCTGGCTTTCAGTTTCTTCTCCTTTCCCTGACTCTGACTTCCACTCTCAATTTGGAGTAATCATCCTTCAATGCAATGAAGGCTCTGTCACCATGTTTTATGTTGTTCTTGGCTACATGTGTTTCCTAGCTTCCATTTGCTTCATTGTAGCTTTCCTGGCCAGGAACCTTTCTGGGGCCTTCAATGAAGCCTGGCTAATCACCTGATTCATCCTGCTGGTCTTCTGCAATGTCTGGATCTCCTTCCTGCCACCTATCTGAGCACTAAGGTGACTGCACCACGCATGGTGACTGTGCAGGTCTTCTCCATCTTGGCCTCCAGTACTGGACTGCTGGGCTGCATCTTCTTCCCCAAATGCTATATTATCATCCTGAGGCCAGATCTAAACACTAAGGAACATCTAATAATGAAAATAAGGAAGTAATATTAAAACTGTTTCTTAGGGTTTTATTTTTTTGATTGGGCCTGTATGCTACCTTTGCATCAGTTTGACAAATAAAATTATTTAAAGTCAAATGAAATAAACTTATGAATAGTGCAAAGCTAATGAAATTAAATTCTAACATAATCACCAAGCAGTAAAATAAACAAATTAACAATTAAAATTGTCATGCAACTAGTGACGGATAGGATAAGAAATGAGATAGTTATCATATATTAGCATAAGACAGCTGCATAAGAGATGAGATTCCCCAAAGAAAGATGGAAGGAGTCTTTTTTCCTTAGGTAGGATGAATATGGAAATCTAAGTCTGTGTGAACATGCTCTCTTTCTCTCTACGACATTGTTGAAATTAGATGAGGGTAGTAGAGCTGGAGGGACTTGGTGGCACAGTGGCTAAAATGCTGAGCTTGTCAATCAGAAAGGTTGGCAGTTCAGCGGTTTGAATCCCTAGTATTGTATAACGGAGTGAGCTCCCATTACTTGTCCCAGCTTCTGCCAACCTAGCAGTTCTAAAGCACATAAAAACTGCAAGTAGAAAAATAGGGAACACTTTGGTAGGAAGGTCATAGCGTTCTGTGCGTCTTTGGCATTTAATCATGCCAGCCACATGACCACGGAAACATCTTTGGACAGCACTGGCTCTTTGGCTTTGTAATGGAGATGAGCACCGCCCTCTAGAGCTGGAAATGACTAGCACTTATGTGTGAGGGGAACCTTTACCTTTAGTAGAGCTGGGTGTTAAGAAAATGCATATGACCCCCGGTGGCAACACTGTGAATGACCTTCCTCAGTTATTTCTGCAGTTGTTAGATGACATCATAATCCTTGTGGAGCCTCAGAACTCTATGACTTCAGTGTTCAGTCATCACTCTCCCAACACCCTTTCTGGACAGTTCCCAAATGGACTGATTCCCACTACAAAGCAACACCTGGAAGACTCAACACCCTCTATGAAAACTTGATCCAGGAAAGAAGGTAGAAAACAGCCTGAGACCACATTTGGATGAGGGACTGTGTGTGTGTGTGTGAGAGAGAGAGAGTATGAAAAGAAATAGGGGCGATTGTGGGAAACAGAACCTATTGTTTTTACAGAAGCTATAGAAGACATGCTAGCCTGTGAAGAAAATACATTGTACATATTTCTAATATCATGAGCTAGACTGAAACTTGGGAACTGTACATTGTTAACTCAAAAATATTTCCCTGGTGTTTTAGAGTTGTCAGCAGAAAGGGAGTCGGGGGAGTAATGATACCTTAAATATTTTTATAGATAATTAATAGTCAGCTAAAGCTTCTGGTGTGCAAGATTATTACTGGAGAGCATGACTGATGACTCTTGGCTATTGATATGTCCCATTGGAGAATATACATTCAGGGGGTGGGGGGAAGACCAGAGTCAAGGGTGAGATGAATGATGTGTCTCAGAGTCGGGTGCACTCAGGTAAAGCCGACATGTTCACTCCTAATAAATGATTTTTTTAATCTCTGAGAGATGCAGCTAGCCTCATGGTTTGAATGGAGGTAGATTGTCAGAGCCCTGACATATATAGGAGCTAGGATCAGAGCCCCCTGCTACTCTGGTCTTAACCAGAATTTGCTGATATATTAGTTACTCTAGAGACAACCCCTAGGAACCAGAACCATAAAAGGTAATTTGTAAATAATGGCAGGGGGGCAATAGAATTAGAGTAATGGGAGATGTAATCGGGGCAGAGGCAACATGTTCACTTTAGATATTTTGGATAGGTTGTAATAGCCTGTATATTAAGCCAATGAGGAAAAGATGGGAGGTAAATTTGTAATGGCAATCTATATATATATAAAAAAAATACCACTCATGCATCATCACAAAATCTCCAGAACCATAAAGCCTATAAACATGAAGTTTGGCATTAATGTTCCTCTTGGCTTCTAGGTGCTAACCCAAAAAGGATTTTTCAAAATGACCCTCAGAGCATTAGTATTTCGTATATTATTATTAACATGCTCTGATACTAAGGAGTTCTAATCCCCCTCCTCACCCGAAAAGAAATCTGTTCCAAATGCAGAACACAAGCAAAGGAGAGGAGTTTCAGTTTTAGTTTCAGTACCAAGCAGCTTTAGTACAGAATAGTTGAGCTAAGCCACGCCCAGGGTCCTTGCTATCTCCTTCTTGCGCACACAGCAAGTACTGTTTCAGTTTCCAAACAGACGTCAATTTTCTCACACACTGACAGGACGCTAGCCAGATGAATACTGATGGATGCTGGTAGGCAGAGACAGAATTTTTCCCCCTTATTTTCCTCCCGAAAAACTAAGCCCGACCACAGTTTCGTAGCGAAGCACGGGTATCGAGCTAGTAGGGAATACAAAAAAAAACCCATATTGATGATTTCCACTGTACCTGCATGGGTGTGGTGCACCCTCTTTGCAAAGTACTAAATAGTAAATAAAACTAGTAAATAAAGTAGTAAATAAAACTACCATTGTTGGGAGTTTTGGCTGGTGATTGTTTATTTCAAAACTAGGCACCCTTTCGGAGAACTGGCAAATACCACCTCTGACTGGAGATTTTACAATATCCTTCCCCTGCCATACCCACCAAGCCCCGCCCACAGAACCAGTAGTAAAAAATTTTAATCCCACCACTGATCTGCTGGCCTCCAAGTGGGAAGGTTTCAGGACTCTGTCATGTAAATGGGAAAGAAGCTATGATAGAAAATGGCAGGAGATCATCTCTAATGCTTTGCTATCCAGATTTAGCTAGGGAGCTGCTGGAAGAGCCCACCTTCTGTGGAAGCTGCCTAGAGGCCATGATTCTTTGCAACATCCCATCTCAGGGAAAAAGTGGGAGCCCATACCGGGGAGGAAGAAAAGCTGGTGGGACATTCCCTGTTTTCCCCCACTTCCTTCAAGAAACAACTCTCAGTGGAAGGGAGAATCTCTCCCTCTCCCACATTACTCATAGCTGGAGTGCTATTTAGAATAAAGTTTGTCTGAGTATTCAGATGGTTTACACAAGACATCTCTTTGTTATAGACACAGATTAACAGAGTTGGAAGGGACCTTATAGGTCATCTAATCCAACCCCCCCCCCTGCCCAAGCAGGAGACGCTACCCCACTTCATACAAATGGCAGTCCAGTCTCTTCTTGAAAGCTTCCAGTGATGAAGTTCCCACATAAAGAATGGTTACAGGAACTGGGCCTGGCTAGTCTAGTGAACAGAAGGACCAGGGGAGACATGATAGGAGTCTTCCAATATTTGAGGGGTATCCACAGAGAGGAAGGGGTCAAGCTATTTTCTAAGGCACCTGTAAGCCAGACAAGGAACAATGGATGGAAACTGAACAAGGAGAGATTCAACCTGGAAATAAGGAGAAACTTTCCGACAGTGAGAACAATCAACCAATGGAACTAAAGTTGCCTGCAGAAGTTGTGGGAGCTTCATCACTTGAGACTTTTAAGAAGAGTTTGGACAGCCATGTGTCAGAAATGGTGTAGGGTCTCCTGATTGAGGGGGAGATGGACTAGATGAGCTACAAGGTCCCTTCCAACTCTGATTATCTGTTATCTGTAAAACATTAAAGGTAAGTAGGAAGGGGTGCAACAACTGAGCAGAATGAGCTTCCTGTGCCCATGTTTCTATCTGCAAAAGAGAAATCACTTGCTGCTTCATACGAACCATCATCTTTATAATAATTTTACTTTTCTTTTGTGCTGAAAAAAAGGAGATCACACTATACCCATTGTTAATCTTTTTATTCTTTTTCAGGTCAGCTCATCTTCAGAAGAACAAAATCTCATTACATCCAGTCCTGTTATTCTTCTATACTATAATTAGTAGATAGTGTACCAAATGTCCTTTTTCTTACTCCAAATATCAATTTTCAGTAGAAGTCTTGACAAGAGGACCAGAGAAAGATGACCTGAAGAGTCTACCTAAGGAGGATAATGAAGGGATCTTGTCACAAGCATTAATCACAGATATGAACTGGGGCATGGACATTAAATGCCGCACATTTATCCAGGTCCAAGAAATGAACTAGGAAGGTTGAGGACCTCTTGAATGCTAGCAGTGATAAGGACAAGAAGAAACATATAGTCACCCTACATATTTTTGCCAAATTTCCGAATAAATGGGATGGTTTCAGGATGACTTCTTTTTGTGAATAGGATTTCATTCAGACTTCCATTTTAAGAAGCTAAGAATATGTCTTCTGGATTAGACCAAGATCCATCTTCTTCTCCCAGTGATCACCCAAAAACCTCTGAAGTGCCCACATTTAGAACATAGAGATATGTGAATTATTACAACATCGGACCGGGTTTTATGTTCAATCTCCCACAAACCACATCCATGTGATGCTCAGTCATCCCATTCATTAGGAATGATTTTCTAGAAATCTTATGACACTGTATTTTAATTCCTCTCTTGCTTAGTTCCTGCATAATAATTTAGTAAACCTATTGGATAATTCAGGATATTTTACTTGTAATTTGGCTGAGAGGTGTCTCTCTCCTCTCCTCAAGTTGCTGGTGCTGAATTCTTGAGTCCTACTGCTTCAAAAAATTATTAATGGCTTATCCATAAGATTCCCAATACACAAATGTCATGTTTCAAAAACCTAAGGGTGGAATTTCAGGATTAGGTAGGCTTAAGGGCACAAGAGATATGTACTGCCTTGATTGCTCCAAAGATTCCAGTGGCCATCTTGCAATTCTACTGAACAAGGATGGAGAAAGTATTTTCTAGCTTCCCTTTAATTATTTCAAGCAAAATGGTTGGCTCAGCTCATGCATGGAGAGCAGTTTGGATTATTGTCTAAGTTTAGCCTGTTGGGACATGTTGAGAGTTGACATTCCCCTGTCTCACAGTTCTACAATTCTTCTGGTTGTAAGCTGCTCTTTTGTGTTCAAGTTTGGCCTCAGAATGATAATATAGCACTTGGGGACAAAGATGCAGCCCAGCAGTCCAGCATTGGAGGCCAAGATGGAGAAGACCTGAACAGCCACCATGTATTTCCCTTTGGTGCTCAGGTAGGTGGGCACAAAAGTCACCCAGACACTGCAGAAGACCAACATGCTGAAAGTGATTAGCTTGGCTTCATTGAAGGCCCCAGGCAAATTCCTGGCCAGGAAAGCCACTGTGAAACAGATGGCAGCCAAAAAGCCCAGGTAGCTGAGTGTGATGTAGAACATGACAACACAGCCTTCGTTGCATTGCAAGATGATTACTCCAGGTTGGGAGTGGAGGTCAGAGTCAGGAAATGGAGGACAAACTCCAAGCCAGATGGAGCAGATGATAAGTTGGATAGAAGAACAAGAAAGGATGATTGAATTGGCCAAGCTCTTACCCAACCATCTCTTCATTTGGTTTCCTGGCTTTGTGGCCAGAAAAGCCAGCACTACAGTGATTGTTTTGGCCAAAAGAGAAGAAATAGCAACTGAGAAGACAATGCTGAACACTGTTTGTCGAAGAAGACATGTGGCTTTCCTTGGCTGACCAATGAAGAAAAAAGAAGACAAGAAGCAAAGCAGGAGGGAGATCAGGAGGATGTAAGAGAGATCACGGTTATTGGCTTTGACAATGGGAGTTTCTCGGTATTTAATGAATATGAGTAAAACAAAGCCTGTGGTTAGAAATAAGAGTAAGGCAAAAGACACAAGGATGATGCCCAGATGTTCTTCATAAGACAGGAAAGATGTAACTTTGGGGATACATTGGACTCGGCCCACATTTGGATATTTATCATCTGGACAACTGATACATTTTTCTGTATCTGACAAAATCAAAAGGCAATATTTATTTAACATTCTGTCTTTTTACATTTCAAGAAATACCTTCTTGGGACAACAAGTATTATCAAAGAAGCATTTTTTTTAACAATTGGACCAAAACAAGGAATACAAAATCTCTCTCTCTCTCTCTCTCTCTCTCTCTCTCTCTTTGTCTGTCCGCCTTGCCTCTGCTTCTATCTCTGTTTCTCTATAAATTGCTACGGTCATTCAAACTGGGGAAAGCTCTTGGACCCAAGATTTCCAGTGTTATGAGCAAAGCCTTCATAGAAAGCTACATTATTAGAGATAAAAAAATAAAACAGTTAGTGTTTCTGCGTCTGCTTCCTGTGTCCTTTTAGCTGACACTTCTTAATATTGTATTCCAGTGTTGGCAAACCTCTTCAGTACCAAGTGTGAAATGGGAGCACTCACACATGGGGGAGGGGGAATTTGAAGAGCAGTTCCCCAGCGCTCTTCCAATTTCCGGCGCCCCCAGATACATGTGCACACTGGAACCCAGAAAAGCAATGAGCAATGGCTGGCGTGCCCGGAGAGATGGCTCTGCATGCCACTCGGCACGCCATAGGTTCAACACCATGGCTCTTTACTGAACTCAGAGGATATCTATCCTGAAGGGTCCTTGGCAGGGTTGGGCTACGATCAGTTCACACCTATTCACTAGAACCGGTTGTTAACATTCTAAGCAGTTTGGAGAACTGGTTGTTAGAAGAAATTACTGGCCTAATCCTGCAAGGAAAGCAGGAAGGAAACATTCTGGTGTTGCTTACAGAAACTGCCTCTCTGTTAACCCTTATTACATTCTTGGCAGGACTAGACTTCCTGTCGCAGGAACTTCTCGGGAGTTTTTTTCCCCTTCTTGGCTGGTACTTTGCTTGTATGGAGTGACCATTCAAAGTTACAATGGCACTGAAAAAAAGTGACTTATGACCATTTTTCACACATACGAATGTTGCACCATCCCCACAGTCATACGAATGTTGCACCATCCCCACAGTCATGAGAGGCCAGGCGAGGAGATGTGTTGCCTCGATGCAAGTGATATTGAGTTGGCCTCGCCCAGCCAATAACATGATCACCAAGCCATGTCCACCTGGTCACTTGACCACCAAGCCACGCCCACCAACTGAGCCATACCCACAGGTTGTTAAAAAATTTGAATCCCACCCCTGGTCCTTGGTGCTCTCTGAGCTTGCTTGTTTTCTTACAGACATTTCCTTATGCTAACTAGGTAACATCATCAGTGCTAGCAGCTAACTTAGATGGGAGAACAATCTGTAAGAAAACAAGCAAGTCAGAGAGTACCAAGGACTCTTCATTTCAAACCTGAGCTACAAATATTCTCCTTTATTAATACCTATCCTGTGAAATCTAGCTGGCTGGCAGAGAAGGCAGTCTACCAAATAATCCAGAATGACTACAGGAACCAGTGTTAATATTGGTGTAATGATGTACATCCATAACTTTCCTCACTACCATATTATGAACCAGTGACACTTTCCAGTGATATTGAATGAGAAGCTCATTTAGAGTGCATTGCAACAATCCTTCCAGAAAATGGACCTAAAACAATTGGTTATGTTTCAAAGAACTCTGATGTTCTTAGAAAGATAATTGTGGAAGGACAGATCCAACCTAAAAAGCAGAAGAAATATTTTCTCTGGCAGTAGTTTTCTTTGGTTTGGCCGTCCCGCCACATCTTCTATCTCTTACTACATTTGTCTTCAAGGTCTATTCTTTGCTTTAAATAAGAAATTGTGGATTTTGAGAATAAACAAGAAAACAGTTGAGCATTATATCTGTTTCTTAACTTGCATTTTAATGAAAATGCTCTGGTTGAATTCGTGCCCACAAAATTTGCCCTTTTTTTGGTTTCACCCACCTTCCTGAGTGGAAATGGTCCCCTCTGGGCAAGAAACACAGTCATAGCAGCAAACTGGCTCTCCTTCTCGCTTCCACTTGACAAATCCAGGATGACATTTTTCCACACATTTGGACTGAGGAAGAGACTAAGCAGAAAAACAAGGAATTTGAAAGAAAACATGCTAGCGCTAACTATAATAGCATGCTCTTGAAATATGACTAAAAGTGACTGCTCAGTTTTTAGAACTGTACTGAGGTTGAGATGGGGATGAGACCATGAGACCATGTCCCTCAAAAGGGGTAAATCAGGCACCTTTTCCTGAAGTACATGAAACATAAATGTCAGCCTTGCATTGGAAAGCAATATTTCTAAGGCCCAGCTAGGAATCCAAGAAAATATCCTTTCTGTTAAAGAACTACAATTAGATGACCTCAACTGTCATGGAGACAAAAACCCAATTTTATTATTAACTAAATTTGGAGTCTTCCCTCCACAGGAGACTTGAGGTAGCTAACAATCAAGGGGGTTTTCAGATGAGATGTCCCCTTACATGTCAAAGGCCAAATCTAAGCAGCATTTCCTTGCAAATTGCCCATCATTACTTCAGGTATTACAGAAGGTTTTTTCTCTAAACCAAAGTGATATTTCAGTGCTCCTGTTTTCTGGGTCAGGGCTTTATCTCACATCAGACCAACCATTCTAATGCCATGTGATCCATTTATCTCAGTAGAATGAAAGAGAGGCAGGGATAATTCTGACCAAGTCTGGATTGGTTAAAACAATCTTGCTCTGCTCTTTTATGAGGCATTGGCCCCAACCAGGACTAAGTGAATCCTAATTTCAAAGCTTATTTCCCATTGTAAGAGGTAATTGCGCAACCCACCTATCTCCATCCCTACCCTCCCTTTCTAAAGAATGAAATATTTTGGGAAATATTAAAAGAGGCAGAGTATTATATTTCCCCAAAGGAGAAATTGAGAAACATGTTCTTAAAGGCAGAAAGCAGCTCCAGTCTTTCTTAACAGCCACTAGCAGATGCCTGAACTCTTTAGAGATGGTTATTTTGTGCCCATTGAGAAAGAGTGGAATGTCTATTCACAAACAAAACACCTTCACATCCAGTGATGGGATTAAAATTTACATTCCCCTCCTCCACCCAAATTCTAAGCATAGGACACGAACTTTAGTACACAATAGGATTAACCCACCACCATTAGAACAGCAAAAAATACCAGGGTCACTACATTGCACAACCCCTGCAGCATTTCAGAAACTCTATAAAAATCCTTGCACTCATCAAGCCAATTTGTCAGCTGTCCCAGAACCACATGTTGGTTCTGCTTGTCAATAAATGGACTCCTTCTTTCCAATCAGCCTCCATTTTATTTCCAGTGTTTTTCTCCTGAATTTGAACTGAACCAAATGGGTTTTACTTCCTACACCATTGAGAGAAAAAAGGACTTCCATCCAGTCTTGATTCCATTTCACCGGATTCAGTCCAAACCTGAACTCAGAGACTGATCCACAGAATTGCCTTCTTCTTTGCTATTTGAGGACAAGAAACAAGCAAGGCTATCAGGCTAGTACTGAGGGCCTCTCTTACCATTTTCCCAGAACTTTTCCATTTCAAAATTAAACCATGGTGCATAGACTTTACCCAAATTAAAATGGGCGAGACCTTTGGAAAATAGGGGGCGGGGGGAAACATCAATATTTCTTCTACCTTATTGTGAAACTTTAGCTGTAATAAATGGTCCTGGATAATGATAAGTTTCTGTTTTTCAAAAGTCACCAGTTTCCCTATGATGGCGTCCTTCTTGGGGAAAAATATCCAGCTTGAGATCTTCAGATCAGCTGTTAAATCGCCATTTCGGTTCAAGTACAGTTTTATGTCAGAAATATTGGAAAACTCATTCTTCTCCAGGAAGTGGTGGAACTAGAAAGGGAATTTTAAAAACAGTATTCCTGAAGAAGGAAGGGGTTGAGCTAGATGGTCTAAGAGACTGTTTCAGATTTATGAAGATAAGATTCTAAGATGCTAGTCATGAAAGCACACACATGGGAATTTATTTAATAATACATATATCCTATTTAGATTTAGCCGTGTTCAAACTTTATCCAGCATAATTCCCATTCTTTGGAATATTACAATATTCCAAAACAATATCATTTATTGTTTTGGCCAAATCTTTTGGCCACTTGTAGCACAAGAAATTTGAGATGGTACCCCTCCTTCTCCTTTGGATTCTTTCTCAAAATACATTAAATTGGATGGCTATTTGTCAGAACCTCATACCTGCCACGGCTCCAGCCTTGGAGCCCCCAATGTCTTTTCATCTTCCTTCCTTCTCCTCCTGGATCTAGAAGAATATGCCGCATTCAAGGCATAGGCCAGAGTCTTAATGACACTGTAAAAATGGTGGAAGTTATGGTTCCTAAACGTGTTTATTTTCTGTCTGGTCTCCAGTGGTATTTTCTCAGTACATCTTCTCCGGCCTTTGACAGAAACGCCCTTTTTTGAAAAAGAACAGTGAAATGACTGTGGGTACATAAAGAAATTGGGTTCATAGAAATCCTTTATTGCCAATTGCTTTGTCTCAAAACCAAGAGTAAAGGCAGTTTTCACATATTTGAGAAGTCTCTTTTTCAATGGATTTAACCCAATGACTGTTGTGATCCAGACTTTCCCTTCAATGGGTCCTGGCAGACGCATAAATATTAACTGGAAAGTAAGAAGTCTGTCCCAAATGGCCTGATATTCTAAGAAATGAACAAAGACATTGACTTGTCTCCACTTAGAGAGGGCTGCCCGGAGGGGAGCTGTATTTCCAGTCCTTGAGAATCGTTGTGATATAACAGCACAGATGCCATTCCTGACAAGCATAGGAGTCAAAATCCTCATGAAATTCTCTCCATTCTCTGTGTCTGAAGCAAAGAGACCAATCAAGGTCCATCTGAAATGCAGGAGCACTTGGACAATTTCTGGGTAGAAGAAGCCTTTTTTGGGGAAGAGGGAGTGGTAAAATGGCAAATAACTTTTATCATGCAGTGATTCGGAAAATAATTCAAAATTCATCTGAAAAAGCAATGAAGAATATTGGAGTCAGATCTCTTCCAAGCTTTAAAGAAATCCGATTTGATTCTTATAAACATATTTCAATAGTTCATTGTTAATTAAGCTATCAACATAGAGAATTTAAGAAATATATAACATAAACAAGTTTGTATATAACAATAACATAAAAGAAAATAAGTTTAAAAAACAATAAAAATAAAGAATGCAAATCATATTTCTGTATGAGCCCTACTATATAATTTACTTGGACTTCAGTAAGGCGTTTCATAGAGTAGACCATAACCTACTACTAGATAAAGTAGAAAAATGTGGGTCAGACAGCATCATCATCAGGTGGATTCCTAACTGGCTGACCAACCACACTCAACGTGTAGTCCTCAATGGAATTGCATCTACATGGATGGAAGTATGCAGTACCCCAAATTCAATGGTGAAAAAAGTAAGGTTCTACATTTAGGCAAGAAAAATCAAGTGCACAGGTACAGTATATGTGGTACCTTCAATAGTAGTAACTGTGAGAGGAATCTTGGAGTCCTAGTGGACAACTATTTAAATATGAGCCAGCAGTGTGCATCAGCTGCCAAAAAAGCCAACACATTTCTAGGCTCCATAAGCAGAGCGATAGAATCAAGATCACATGAAGTGTTAATGCCACTTTATAATGCTTTGGTAAGGCCACACTTGGAATACTGCATCCAGTTTTGGTTGCCATAATGTAAAAAAGATGTTGAGATTCTAGAAAGAGTGCAGAGAAGCGCAATCAAGATGATTAGGGGACTGGAGGCTAAAACATGTCAGAGCATTTTCAGCATGACTATTATTATGAGACAACCCAGGAGCAAAACACAGCACACAGAGACATTTAACAGTGGTTTATATACAACAGTTATATACAGACATATATATGGTAGGCAAAATACCTTACAAGCAATCTTTCCTCTTCTTAACTCTACACGGAGAACTCTGCAATGAATACCGGACACAAGGAGAGAGAACACACCCTGTAATGGCTGCCTTTATAAAACATCTCTTAAAGGGATAAAACCCACCCCCAGTCTTAAAGGGAAATACTCATGCTATGCTGATTCATTCCTATTGCATCAGCCACATCTGGTCAGCTTTACTGCTGGTTGGCTCTTAAATTCCAAGACCTTAACAAAACATATGAAGAATGATTGCAGGAACTGGGTATGTCTAGTCTAATGAAAAGAAGGACTAGGGGAGACATGATAGCAGTATTCCAATATCTCAGGGGCTGCCACAAAGAAGAGGGAGTCCAAAGTACTAAGGGCAGAACAAGAAGCCATGGGTAGAAACTAATCAAGGAGAGAAGCAACTTAGAACTAAGGAGAAATTTCCTGACAGTTAGAACAATTAATCAGTGGCACAACTTGCCTCCAGAAGTTGTGAATGCTCCAACACTGGAAGTTTTAAAGAAGATGGTGGATAACCATTTGTCTTGAAGTGGTGTAGCATTTCCTGCCTAGGCAAGGGGTTGGTCTGGAAGACCTCCAAGGTGCCTTCCAACTCTGTTATTCTACATGGACAAAATGTCTATATGGACTATTAACCAAAATTCCTCACGGTAAAAAAGAAAAAAAATCTCAGTAAACATTACATTGAATAAAAATATTTCAAGTATGCACCATTGTGTTATCCCTTAGTAAGTATTGTTCTTACTTCTTACGGCTCCGTTGAGCCCAAATATCCATCTCAAACATGTGCATGTAGATCATAGTCAAAATGCTTTCTTAAGGGCAATCAATTTCTCCATAGTATTTGTCCCTTTCCTCTGTCGAAAGCTGCACTAAGATCTACAAAGGCAGAGAACTGCTATTTCCAATGACTGATATGTTTTGTAAATAAATGGTTTGAGATCTATTGTCAATAGACCTACTTGGCCAAAGTTACTCTACATGGGTGCACTTGTCATTTACTAAACTCTCAACTCAAGAAGAACCTAGCATGTATTTTATAGCTCTAGGATGAATAGGCCT
The DNA here is from genome assembly GCF_900518735.1 of Pseudonaja textilis. The sequence goes on from NW_020769603.1 coordinate 27,757, forward strand.
GTAGTTTCTAGGGTCCTCTTTATTCCCTTTTTAATACATGAAACTATAATATTAATACCAGCCAATAGTCGCCTTCACCAGCAGGGGTATTTTTTTAATTAATTCAGCTGGTAAAAAGTCTTCAGGAGCTCTATTGCTCTTCCAGACTTTTATGAGGAACATCATGAACATTTTTGGGTTAAGAAGAATTGACATGTTGCTTGTATGCTTGTAATATATCTTCAATAAAATGATTTATTGATAGACTGGTCCCTAGGAGGTCATTTGGATTCTTTCCATGAATCTGGGATTTGTTTGCCATTGAAAATATCATTTTTGTAAAGATTAGGTACAAAAGATGAGCTTCCCATCTCTGCTGCATCTTTCATTTGTACAGAAGACTATTAGACTGGACACAGAGCATCTCCTCACCTTCCTAGGAATGCAGCAGAAGACCCAAAGCAATGAGGAGGATCTCATAAAGGGGATATTACTGCTTTGATATTCTCCCCCTCAACACTATGGATCTCAATCATTAACCATGATGTCTACAATGGCCCGGGTAAAAAGCAGCTCTTCCAATAGAAGATACGGTTGGATCTATCCCTCACCCACCCATCACTCTAGTCAATTTACCTATAGAAAAAAATGCATATAAACCTGAGGGACTTTGAAGGTGCCTCCTAATGTTGACATCTGGATGGAGATGTCATCGGCAGCTCCATCAACAAGAGCCAAAATGTTGTCCTTCCTTCCACAGCTGTAATTGGGAACATTGGCTTCTCCAGTAGACAGAATGTCCAGCAAGGCTTCTGAAGTGCCAAGTGTGTTCAAATAGTTGTCATGGATGTTGTAGCCAAGTGTGAGATTTTGTGGAAGCCAGGGTGTCTTGTTGGCCACTTGAATATTAAAAATGTAGCGTACTATTCTTTCCACATCAAAGGGTAAACTAATGTAAAAGAAAGTGCTCATGTTATCTACATCATCTAACAACACTAACAAAATACTTACACAATGCAACCCACTTTGTCTCCACAACCCTTCTGAGTCTTAAGGTAATCGTGATCCAAAATCAGATGCAAAAGACAGTTACCCACCACCCTTTAATTTTAATGAATGTTGGAAAGATGGGATTTAGATACAGTAGGTCCTTCTAAGTATAAGAATCACAAACACACTGTCATTTGTAGCAGTAGTAATTTTCATCTGCCCAAGAACCAGGATTCAAAATCACTCAATCATTAAAGTAGGACCATCACAATAAGAAGAGATGGTTTGCAAGTGACCCACAAAAGCAATTCTAAAATCAAGTCATCCTCTCTTCCTATAAGAATCAGCTATTAAATATGAATGAACAATTACAAAAATATGGAAATTAGGTGAGGCAAAGGAAACTACAATAATCTTTACTTTAAAAAAAAAAGTCAGTATTCAATTGACAAATTCAGGATTGGATTGGGAAAAGTATATAATCTGGACTTTTTTTCACGGTCTGTCCCCCCTCCCCCTGCATCTTTGGATTTGAGATTTTCCCACCGAATAAAAGAAAAGAAAGATGCCATGAAAATCAAAATGATTCAAGAAATTAGACTTGCTTGACCTGTAACACAAGCATAAGTTAAATAAGAAGAAAAGAAGGTGAGTGTTAGAACTGCAAAAGGAGGGAATGCAACTCCATCACACTGGACAACTTACGTGCGAGATTGACTAGAAGGAGCCTTATTGAAAGGCAATGCTGCTGGGACAAACATTTTCGTTGCAGTGGTGATCATAGTAATGAGATGGTCTCCTGGCCTGTAACAGCTCCATGGTCTTTTCCCATCCTCCAAACTCAGTGGGCATTTTGTTCTAAGCTTCCCAGAGGCTGACTGGGGCACTAGCAGTATTGGAAGCAGAATCAGGAGGACCATTATTCATAGAGCTGAATGAATCCCCTTTGCGTTTCTCAACTTGAAGAACAAGAAGAGGTAGAAGAATCCAAAGCACTCTCACAAGGTGGGAGTGCCAGTGGCTTTCCTGATTGAGACAGAGACAAACTGAGCTTCAGATGGAAAGGAGAGAAAGAGACATTCAAAAGCACAGCCCCTGCTTGTCCCTTAACTTGTGCTGCACAGAGTGTGACCTGAGTCATTTATCCCTTTTTGATACAAGATCTCTTCCACGTTTCTTCAGTCCGATGTTTACATCAAAAGCAAGCACTAGCAGAAGAGATCTCAAAGACCAGAACTGTGAAAATTACAGAGAGAAGCAACTCTTCCTCTGGGGATCTTTAACTTCTTTGTGCAAAGGGATAGCTGGAAAAAGGCACTTAAGTGAAAAGTCGCCAATATTGTATATCACTGGGGGCACTGTTCTGTAGCCCTTGTGGTTCTTCCTGCCAGGTCCAGCCCAGAAAATTATGCAAATGATCTATTGGCATCCCTATAGTAAAACAACTCATTCCCTGCATAATAACAATTCAGAAATTGCATATAATTCATTCCTTTATTTGAACAAAACAGTTCAGTTGAGATATTCATAGGGTGGTCTGAATGTGATAAATTGGAGAAAAAGAAGTATCATTTGCATTCTTTATTCCTAGTTGTTTCTTAATATGTTTATTTGATTTTTATATAAAATCTTGTTTTATATTTGGTATCTTGATATGGGCTAAGGGATAATCAACAACAAACAATATATTTGCATGAGAACCAAGATAGATTTATCAAAAGCTAATATTTTGGACTTGATTTGACCCCAAATATAACAGCATTTTCATTGCTTTTTCAGATCCATTATAAAATTATTTCAGAGGCTCTGAGTGATAAGATTCAGTTCCCCCTTTTCCACCAAATGCTGCCCAAAGAAGGCTTTTGCTGTCCAGGGATTGTCCAAGTGCTCCTCCATTTCAGATGGACCTTGATTGGTTTCTTTGCTTCAGACACAGAGAATGGAGAGGATTTCATGAGGAGTTTTACTCCTTTGGTTGCCAGGAATGGAATTTGTGTTGTTATATCAGAACAATCCTCAACAACTAGACCTACAGCAACATTTAAGGACACAATCTCTAAGTGGAAACAAGTCAAAGTCTTTGTTCACTTCATGGACTTTGATAACCTTGTGGACAGATTTCTTCCTTTCCATTTAACACTTAATATTTTGACAGGATCAATTGAAGGGAAAGTCTGGATCATGACAACTTTGGGAATGTATTCCATTAAAAAGAACAAAGTTTTCAAATATATCCATAGTGTTTGGTCCTTTTCTTTAGAAGCAAAGAAAAGAGCAAAAGATAATGCATATGAATCAATTCTCTTTGTGGAACCTCAGTTTCAAGATCAGTCTTTTCGCTGTTCTTTTTCAAAGCATGTCTTTTCTGCCAAAGGGTGGGGAAGGTGCACTCAGAAAGCACCACTGGGGGCTCAAAAGAAAAGGAACAGGATCCAGATCACAAATAACCAATAATAACCAAATAACCAAGGAAAAAAAACAGACCCAGGAAACTATAGACCAATCAGCCTAACATCAATACCGGGGAAGTTACTGGGAAAAATAATAAAAAACAAGATCTGCCAACATCTAGAAACAAGTAAAGTAATAACTAGCAGTCAGCATGGGTTTGTTAAAAACAGATCATGCCAAACCAATCTTATTTCATTCTTCAACACAGTGACTAAATTAGTAGACCAGCAAAATACTGTGGACATAATACACTGCTTAAAAAAATAAAGGGAACACTTAAACAATACAATGTAACTCCAAGTCAATCACACTTCTGTGAAATCAAACTGTCCATTTAGGTAGCAACACTGATTGACAATCAATTTCACAAGCTGTTGTGCAAATGGGATAGACAACAGGTGGAAAGCATAGGCAGTTAGCAAGACATCCCCAATAAAGGAGTGGTTCTGCAGGTGTTGACCACAGACCACTTCCCAGTTCCTATGCTTTCTGGCCTCAGAACCATAAACAATTGGCACTATCCCATGAAAGCTGGGAACATCTCAGGCTGCCCAGAAAACTTATCCAGCACAGCCACTGGGCATTTCCGATGGGGAGGGGCAGGAGGAGCAGCATGAGCCTGCAGCAGAGCAAGTTGATTAGTCAGCTGGGCCACCTGCTGTTGCAAAGCCTGGTTTTCATTCTGCAGCTGCTGGTGAAATGGCTGCTGCTGCTGCTGGTCCATCTTGGTCAAAAGATGGTTTACGTGTGCAGCACGGGACAAAAACGTTATGTCTCACCTTCACAAGGTAGATGAGAAGTCCAAACTCCAACCAAATACAAGCAGGCAAGGAGATTCAGTATTTACTGAGTTAATTCCTTTGAGCTGGCTATGTTCTTGGCAGTATCACACACGCTGCCTGCCAAGTCTGACAAGATAACAGAAACATTAATCACTAAGCTTTCAAGAAACAGGATACACCAAAGCTCCACAGAAAAATTCACACTTTGTCCTGTGCGGAGTTCCCAGAGCAAACACACACACTTTTATTCCCTGTGGGGTGTGTCACTAACTCAGCTCAGTCTCTGATTCGTCCACATCTCCCACGTTGCATCTCACACTTTTTCCTGTGATGCTGTCTAGCATCAAGCCAGCATTTGTCTGCTTGATTCTCTGTCAAAGGCTGCTCTGATATGCCCCCCTCCTCCTCCTGATTAGCCTCAGGCTGTCCCTCTCGGTTATCTGCTGAAACCTGAGGCATAATCAGGGAGGAAGGCATTGCCAAAGAGGAAGGTCCTGGGGAGGAAGGAATTCCCAATTCCACCTCCTCCTCATCTTCCGAATCCTCTTCCTCTAAGAATGCAGACACAGGGCTCGGAGCCACAACAGTTATGAATACATGAAATGGATACATATAAGAAAAATAAAAAGAAAGAATAGGACAGGGACGGTAGGCATGTTGGTGAGCTTATGCACGCCCCCTACAGACCTCTTAGGAAAGGGGTGAGGTCAATAGTAGACAGCCTAAGGTTAAAGTTTTTGGGGTTTGGGGAAGAAACCAGAGTCAGGTAGAATATTCCAGACACTGACCACTCTGTTGCTGAAGTCGTATTTATTATGTCCTGAGGACTCAAGGAGTTCTCACTCAGGTCCACTCATTTTGTGTGGGCGATATTCCCCCATTCCCATTGGTTGGTTCTCCCCAGCAGCCAGCTATAAAAGCAGGCTGCGGGGTCCAACTGGTTGCTGATTGCTGCGAGCCAGTTCCAGGCGTGGCAAGCACGGTCAGCCCTTTATTTGTTAAATAAAGTACTGTTGCACTCATGCTCTGGTCAGCCTCTCATTGCTCAAACTTAACAGTATTTCCTGCAATCAAGTTTGGTATGGTTAACCTTGCATTTGTATCTATTGTGTGCTCTTGTGTTGTTATGGTTGAAGCTGAAGTATTCATTGACAGGTAGGACATTGCAATGTATGATTTTATATACTATACTTCTCTGTGCTCTTTCTAGAGTCTCAACATCTCACTTGATACCTCATTTGATCTCAATTGTATCCCTCTGTTAATGCAACTTAGGATTGCATTAGCTTTTTTGGCAGCTGCTGTACACTGCTGGCTCATATTTAGCTGGTTGTCCGCTAAGACAGCAGACGGCACAACTGGCTGAGGAATTCTGGGAGTTGGAGTCCACAAGTCCTAAAGTTGCCAACTTTGGAGACCCCTGCTTTAACTGTTCTTTATATGTTTTAGTCTCCAGTCCCTAATCATCCTGGTTGCTCTTCTCTGCACTTTTTCTAGAGTCTCAACATCTTTTTTATAGTGGAGTGAACAAAACTGGATGCAGTACTCTAGGTGTAGTCTTACTAAGGCTTTATAGAGTGGTATTAGTACCTCACTTGATCTTGATTATATCTCTCTGTTAATGCAATTTAGGATTGCATTAGCTTTTTTGGCTACTGCTGCACACTGTTTGTAGAATAGTGGGAGACTGAAGAGACTGGAGCCATATCTTTAAGTAACAACAGCTCTTTATTGGAATAGAACAGGAACAACCCAGCAAAGGCCTGTCTGACAGCTCCGTCTTTTATTGGGAGCTGTCAAGGGGCTGGGTCAATCTCGGCTCTCTATTTTCCCACCTCTTTGCTGAATCTGTGAGAAGCCTATGCTTCACTTGCAATATCTAACACTGTTGGATCATATTTAGCTGGTTGTCCACTAAGACTCCAAGATCCCTGTCACAGTTACTGCTATTGAGCCTAGTTTCACCCAGTCTATATGTGTACTTTTGGTTTTTCTTGCCTAAATGTAGGACTTTACTTTTCTTTATAGTGAATTTCATTTTGTTAGATGCGGCCTCAGTGTTCTAGTCTGTCAAGATCCATCTGGATCTTGAGCCTATCTTCTTGGGCATTAGCTATTCCTGCCAGCTTAGTATCATCTGCAAATTTGGTGAGTTCCCCTTTTATTCCCTCATCTAAGTCGTTTATGAAGATATTTAAGACTTTGTGTTGATATTCTGTCAAAGGTTTCCATCAGTGCCAAGGTCAGTTTGCCTTGAGATTTGGGGTAAGGTGACCAAATAAATCAGTCTTCCCTAGTTTCCAAAGGCATTGATTTAATTCAAAAAAGATGTGTTGTCTAAAATAATACACTTTTAAAATTCTAGGCCAGTACTTGTGGTTGAATGAAGCTATCAACTGTGCCATCTTCAGCTTGGTGCCTTGCTGACATCCTGCCATCAGCTTTAGGGGGGAGGAGAGCAAATGGCCCAAAAACACCTGTATGGGTCATACATGAGACTAAATGTTGACCTCATTGTGGAAATGATCAGAAAGGTGGATGAAATTAGTTCTAATTGAGGTTCTGTATGGAAAAACAGCACATTTAATTCAGAGGGGCACAGGAGGGGTGTCAAGGTTTTCATTGATTTGTTTCCCTATTTTGGATTTCTACTGATAAGGCACATGTGTCATGCCCCTGTTGGAATCTGATTCTGAGGGGGAGGTTGAACAGTTGACAGGGAGTGTGGCTCCAGTGGCTGTGGAGGAAACTGGGAAAGGACACAGTCTGGCTGGGCATTCAGAGGAAGACCCAGGCCCACCCCGTCTTCATCCTAGGGCACGCAGGGAGGAACAGATAAGGGAGCAATGTGGGTTACGGGGGAGAAAAAGGCCCTGATTCACTTCATTAGCTGCAGCTGGGGAAACCGGATTTAAAAAGGGTGTTTGCACACAGCACCTTGCTGGAAGCAAAGCATGCATTATCTTTGTATGTCACGTCTTCGCTGGGTTCTGGCATCCTCCCAACTTTGAGGGTGGGGGGAATTCACACCCAGTCTCAGAGATGCATAGGCCAAAGGGGCCTCGATTACCAAATGTTCTCACAGAAAAAGAGGGACCACAAAGTCTCCCTAAATCATTTTAGCAGGGTATAACAAGAAATCAGGACCATGCAGAGAAAATTGCCACCATCACAGCTCATAGCCCTCTGTATATTTAGTAAAACAAAAAACAAAAACAAAACTTTACCTCCAAAATGTAAAGTTTCTCAGTGCTTACACAAATATGGAAGACTATAGAGAGAACCTCAAGGAATTTTTTTTTTAAAGTTCAATCCACCCAATAACTTTCTCCCTATTAAGCAAGTGGTACAGTCCATGCTGGCTATCATTTTCCTGTTCTTAGTCAACTTTCATCTAAAAATTATCATTTCTAGAAATAATGGGAAATAAAATTTCACTTCAGTCACAAGCAATTTTAAAATCAGCTCCAATTTAGGATTCATGGAGATCTAATAGAAAATTAAACCACAAGCAGGTCCTACTCTTAACATTAGACAGGGTTCAAGGCTACTGACTGCTTCCTTGCCATTAGAAGACAGACAGCACTTAAATCAGAGTTGGGTATTCAGCAGGTTCTGACCAGTTCTGGAGAACCAGTAGCAGAAACTTTGAGTAGTTTGGAGAACTGGCAAACACCACTGGCCACCCTCCCATCTATCCTCTGCCTCTTGAGTTCCAGCTGATCAGCTGTGTCTTCTTCTGTTGCACTGCACAGGATAACGGAACTTGAAAGTAGGTTAGTAGGGTGGGGAAGGAATGGGGATTTTGCAGTATCCTTCCCCTGTCAGGCCCACCAGGCCACCCCATGCCGACCAAGCCACGCTCACAGAACTGGTAGTAAAAAATTTTTAATCCCACCACTGATTTAAATGCCATCAGAATGTCACCAAACTCTATAGCTCTGGCTGACATTGTCTCCAGTGGCCTCTTAAGACAAGATACCACCTTAAAGGACAGTTAAAGTCATTATTCTGATGTCAGCTGGACTTCAGAAGATGTACAAAAAAAAACAAAAAAACAAGGTGAACACAACACTTATATACCATTTCAGAAAAATGGCTGTGCAGACTCCTTTTAAAAACCCCAAGAGGAATTTGGACAGCCACTTTCCTGAAATAGTATAGGGACTCCTGCAGGGGGCTGGACTAGATGACCTCTAGCTCTTTTCTGATTAATTTAATTTGGGTGGTGAACTACTTCCTCCAGCATCAACTGTCTGCATTAGACCTGACAGGAAAGGACCACAACCATTACAGAACAATGCCCCAAGGGATGGATTTGTGATTGATTGATTTATTTTCAGTAACATACTTTTCTCCAGCTACTCCTTTGCAAATGTAGCCCTAAGAAGTTTAGGCTTCCCAGAGGAGAATTTGCTTCTCACTGTAATTTTCACAATTCTTGGCTTTGAGGCCTCTTCTGGTACTTCTCTAGTGACTCTCTTTGAGGTAAATATCACCCTGAAGCACCATCTTGCATCCTGATCTTGCATCAGAAAATTGATAAATGCTTCAAGCCCCGCTCCTTGTGGTACAAATTAAAGGATAGGCAGAGATTTAGTTCTTGTGTGTACCTTTCTCTCTGGATAAAGCTCAGTTTGCCTTTGTCTGAATCATGAAAGCCTCTAGAATTTCCATATTGTGAAGGTGCTTTGAATTCAACTAACTCTTCCTGCTGTTCTTTTATTAAAAACAGGAAGGGGATTGATTCAGCCCTATGAATTATGGACCTCCTACTTCTGATGCTGCTGGTGTCCCAGATAGTCTCTGGGAAGCTGAGAATAAAGTGCTCCCTGAATTTCGAGCACAAGGATGGAAAAAAACAATGGAGCTATTACAGGCCTGGAGACCATCTCATTAGTATGATCACCACTGGAACTAAAATATCACGTACGCCAACGTTGCCTTTCAACATGGCTCCTTCTAGTCAGCCTCAATTGTAAGTCATTCAAACTGATGGATTACGTTTCCTCCCTTCATGGTTCTGAACACTCTCTTTCTTTTCTTATTCCACTTATGCCTTCATTGCAGGACCTGTCTAATTTTTTTTTGAATTTTTTTGATTCCCATTGCATCTCTCCTTTGTCTTATTTTGTAGAAAAAAAAAGTCAAATCCATCCAGATTATATACTATTCTCCACCCAGTCTTGACCTATCACTTGAATTCCAACTGAGTTATTGAATGGGTTGTAGTTGCCACTGCCTAGGCCATTTCCATATTTATAATTGCTTGTTCAGTGGCTGATCCTCTAAGGAATAGAATCTGACTTTATATTAGACTTGCTTTTCTGGGTTACTTATGAAATGACCTCTTGCCATTTCAGCAATAGCAATAGCATTTAGCTTGTATACTTTTCCATAGAGTTTTCACAGTTCCCTCTAAGTAGTTTAGAAGCGTTAATTGCATATTGTCCTCAACAATTTGAGTCCTCCAGTTTACCAACCTCAGAAAGATGCAAGGGTGAATCATGCCAACACAGAACTCTTGGTTGTGGGCAGAGTTTGCTTTGCAACACTGCAGTTTCATCACTGGATCGTAAGGGCTCAATGTTTCTACTTTGAGGATGGAATGGTTCTGAATTCTGGTTACTTTGGCCGATGAGAATTAGTACTGCTGCAAAGAATTATTTATTTGTGATTTTTAATCCTAATGGGAAACCATCCTGTCTCATCCCATCTCCCCTGAACATTGATTGAAATGAAATAGTGCTGGGTAACTGTCATTTGCCTCTGGTATTGGCTTAAGGCTAAAAGCTTATGGAGACAAGGAGAATTAAATTGAAAAAAAAAAAGGATTTTGTTGTTTCCATTGATGATAATAACATGAACATTTTTTACATTAGTTTCCCTTTTGATAAGTTAAGAATACTACGCTACATTTTTAATATTCAAGTGGTCAACAAGAAACCCCAGCTTCTGCAAAATCTCACATTTGGCTACAACATCCATGACAACTATTTGGACATACTTGGTACTTCAGAAGCATTGCTAGACATGCTCTCTACTGGAGAAGCCAATGTTCCCAACTATAGCTGTGGAAGAAAGGACAACATTTTGACTCTTGTTGATGCAGCTCCTGAAGACATCTCCATTCAGATGTCAACATTAGGAGGCATCTACAAAATCCCTCAGGTTTGTATGTATACTTTTCCATAGGTAAATTGAGTGGGGTGATGGATTGTTATGTGATACTTTCACTTCAGAACTGAGGAACTGCTTCTTACCATGACCATTGTAGGTGTCATGGTTAGGGATTGGGATCCACAGTGTTTAGGAGGCAAGGATCAAAGCAGTTATATCCTCTCATGACATCATTGTCATTGCTTTGGATCTCACACTTGAGATGGTGAGAAGAGGCTCTGTGTTTAATCAAAGGCTCTTCAGGACAAAAGGAAGGTGAAGCAGAGATGGCGAGCTCATATTTTGTACATAATCTTAATAAAAATACAGACATGTTCAATGGTAAGCAAATCCCAGATTCATTAGAAGAATCCACCAGATGGATTTTCTTACCCATAGTTGATAAACACATATGTTTTATGAATTTGAAAGAACCACTATGATTAATTAATCACTTTATTTTTTTAAAAAATATAAGCATATTACCCAGTATGTCAACAAATTTTGCCCTAAAATGTTCATGATGAAGTTCATTGTGAAAAGTTTGAAGAAAAATACAGCCCCCCCACCAAAGGAAGGCTTTTTAGTAGCTAAACTTAAAAAAAAAATTCCCCAGTGGTGCTTTCCTCTATTGGTAGGTTCATTTAGCCATATCAATAATTCTTATCATATCCAGGTGGGTTGAAGGTGGCAATAGTACTTTTCCATATATAAAAAATGGAAGAGAAGGACCCTAGCAATTATGGGTCCATTGTCTAATAGATGTTGTGGTTAAAATATATGCTCAGATCCTCTTGAGTAGAGTTGAGAGTGGGTAGATGAAGAAATAATTTCTTGCTGAAGAACAAGCAGAATTTTGGCTGTCCAAGAGCCCTCCAAATTTGGTCTTCAGTGGAACTACATTTAGATTGAGGAAAGCTTGCAGTATAGTACCTCAAAATTAGGTCTCAATGTGTAGTACCTCAAAATCCAATGCCCAATTATCGGTGTTACATTAAATCTATGGAAACCAACAGACTCCCCAAATGCCATCTTTTAGAAGAGACAAAATTTCCATTAATGACTTCTTGACTAATATAGTTGAAAAATAATATTAAGAATTGTGGCTTTCCTGTGCAACTGGAGAACAAACTAAAAACTTGCTGCACAAAAGAATCAGATATTGAAGCAGAGAAAGATACAGACGTCTTCAATAACAATGGCACATTAAAATAGATGAGCTGCTATAAATGTATTTCCAAATTGTCAATTTTTTCAAAACAGCCATGCCAAAACATCTTAAGATGGTATTTACTCAAGCTGGAGAGAAGGCTTAAATATGAAAGATTTAATCAAAACTCTTATAGTGAACAGACTTGTATTTACGTAACTCCAGAGATAGATAAAACACATTTATTATTTGAAGATCGATTGTATAAGAAAGAGACCAGCATCTTCAACTGCAGTTTAGATGAACAACCTATTGGGATCCTTATATTAAAACAGCCTATTTCCTGTTTGTTGAAAATTCAAAAAATACATATAATATGGCTTTTTATTTGAACAACACATTTAAATTGAGATTTGCAGATCTAATTGCCATAGGGGTGATACAAAAATATGATTTGCATTCTTTATTCTTATTCTTTTTAGCTTATTTTATAAGAGTCATGGTGGCACAGTGGTTAGAATATAGTACTGCAGGCTAATTCTGCTGACTGCCAACTGCCAGCTGTTTGACAGTTCGGTTCTCACCAGTTTAAGGTTGATTCAGCCTTCCATCCTTCCAACATCAGTGAAATGAGGACCCAGGTTGTTGGAGGTAATATGGTGACTTTGTAAACTGCTTAGTGAGGGCTGTAAAGCTCTGTGAAGCGTTATATAAGTCTAAGCACTAGTGCTATTTTCTTTTATCTATTATTATATACAGTATTGTTTAACGTTTCACTCACAAACCCTTCCAATCCAGATACACCCTCAGGCTAGACTTTATCGGTTCATCTGACATGAATATGGACAAAATGATGGAATGACAATAAACTACTCAGATAGGTTTTTGAAAACAAAATTGGATTTCTGTAAAGCTGATATTTTGGAATGGGATCTGATTCCAAATATAACACAGCATTCTTTGTTGCTTTTTCAGATCAGTTTTGATTTATTTTCAGAGTTGTTGCACGATAAAAGTCAATTGCCCTTTTACCACCGGCTTTTCCCAAAAAAAGGGTTCCTCTACCCAGAAATTGTCCAAGTGCTCCTCCACTTCAGATGGACCTTGGTTGGTCTCTTTGCTTCCGACACGGAGAACGGAGAGAATTTCATGAGGAGTTTTATTCCTTTTTTTGTCAAGAATGGAATTTGTGTTGTTATGTCACAACGATTATCGACAATTCAACTCACAGTACCCCTCAGGGATTCCCTCTCTAAGTGGAGGCAAGTCAACGTCTTTGTTCACTACATAGAATATGGTGTTGTTTTGGAGAGAATTCTTCCTTTCCATTTTATACTTATGCGTTTGCCAGGACCCATTGAAGGGAAAGTCTGGATCACAACACTCATCGGACTATATCCATTGAAAGAGCACAGAGCTCTCAAATATGTGAATAGTATCTGGACTGTTGACTTTGAGAGAAAAGAAAGGCGACCAAACGATGCCTATGAGCCCGGTTTCTTTCTGGATCCACCCTTTAGAGACCAGACATTTCACTGTTCTTTTTCAAAGCACGTCTTTTCTGCCAAAGGCCGGAAAAGATGCACAGAGAAAGCACCACTGGAGACCCAAGCAAAAAGAACCATGATGATGTGGGTCAATAATTTCCATCATTTTCACAGTGTCATTCAGACTCTGGCCCATGTCTTGAATGCTGCGTATTCCTCCAGATCCAGGAGGAGAAGGAAGGAGAGTGAAGACAGGTTGGGGGCTCCAAGGCTGCAGCCATGGCAGGTATGAACTCCCAACAAGGATCCATTCAACTTAGATCCTTTCGAGGAGGAATCCAGAGAGAAGCAAGGGAACTATATCAATCTACTCGAGTTACAGGAGGCCAACAAGTTTGGCCAATCTAATCAGTTCAGTGATGATTTTCAGGCACTGTGAGAGATATAGTTCGATGTTAAATAGTGCTAATTTTAAAAAGGATGCATGCACTTTAAAATACATTCCTGTAATTATGAGTTTATGATGACGAATTTTACCTTCATAAATTTGAAGGAGCCCATTCAACCACCTAGCTCAATCTCTCCTTTCTTCAGGAATCCCAGTTAAACCTTTTCTGGCTTGTCAGTCATAGCATTAAGACTATCAATGGAAGGGAAACCATATTTCTCTGTTTTACTTTCTCAACTCTAAAGCTACTTCTCTTTTTAGGATGTTCTTCTTCTCCTTCAGCCGTAATCTCCTGGCTGAGTTTATGATCTAATGGTGCCTCACAATCTGCAATAGCAGGAAACAGAATTTAAGCTTTTGTGTATCATCTTTTAATGATTGGAAGACTGTTGTAGTTTCCAGCTAAGAGATTTTATTCCTTGAAAAAGGTGTTCCCAGATTCCTTCTGATTTTCCACTTTAGTAGATCAATACGGCTCTTGCCTTTCCTCAAGGCTAACAGCAGCCTCCTTTGAGCTCATTCTTGCCTTCATAGCCCTTCCCTAAAGCTGATCTAGGTGTTGTGTAATGTCTTCTCCAAGCATGGTGCCTCCAAGGAGACCTGGTACCAAAGGTGGTACTCAGCAGGTTTTGACCAATTCTGGAGAACTGGTAGTGGCAATTTTGAGTAGTTTGGAATACCACCTCTGACTGGCCCCACCCCCATCTATTATCTGCCTCCCAAGTCCCAGCTGATTGGCTGGGTCTTTTTTTGTTGCCCTATATAGGAGAATGGAGCTGGAAAGCAGGTTAGTGGCATGGGGAGGAAATGGAGATTTTACAGTATCCTTCCCCTGCCATGCCCACCAAGCCCTTCCATGCCACACCCATCAAGCCACACCCCACAGAACCACTAGTAAAAATAAGTTGAATCCCACCACTGCCTGGTACTTGGGATCCCCCCAAACTAGAATACTGACTTCTTCTAGATTCTTATGGATGCATTTGCCTTCTTTCCACGTGCATCTTACTGCCAACTCACATCTGGTTTGCAATCAACTACTATTTTGAGATCATTTTCACAAATATTCATATCAAGTTTAGAATCTCTCACACTTCTTGCTCTGCATTTCATTTTTCTTCTTCCATATAGAAGCCTTTGTACTTCTCTCTCTCTCTCTCTCTCTTTCTTTCTCTCTCTCTCTTTCTTAAGTTCCTTTCAATTTTTTCCAGCCTGTTTTGATAAATCATGAAGATGTGTTTTTGAATGTTTTACCTGGTTCTAACTTATACATTTAGACACCCAATTTGATATCAGCTACCAAACGGTAGACATTTAATCCCATTTCATCCAAATCATTAATAACATTATTATGAAATTAAATTTAGGATTGTTATCAAATAAAATAAAATTAAAACACTACTGCTTCAAAAAAGTTTCTACTGGATTTTATTTATGCACTTTTCTCTATCAGGAACTCATAAGTGTTTTTCTAGAAATTTCATCTTTTTGAAGTACACAATTTTAAAGACAGTATTATTCATTTTATTGTTATACCATCCAGCCCTCATTTAACTACCTTCCTAATAATCACATCAGGAATTATTTCATTAATGCTTTGTTGAAATCAAGTTATATAATTAACATTCCCACAATCTATTAAAAATGTGTCATCAGAGAAAAGGGGTGGGGAGCCCCCAACTAAATAATAGGCAGAGAGAGAAATTCTGAAAAGATCCTTCCTAGCTTCTCAGATTGTAAAAAAAGTATTGGGACATCTGCAATTTCAGACATGCACTCTTGTCACACTGTGAGATGAATGGCTAAATTTGATAGACAGACAGAGAGATGCAATAACTAGACACAAGGGCGGTTTTTCCCCAAACGCCTTCACTCTGCTAAACAAATAATTCCCTCAACTCTGTTCAACTATTTACAAAGTCTGCACTACTATTACTGTTAATCTTCTCATCACTCCTTATCACCCACCCCCTCCCACTTGTGGCTATATGACTGTAGTTTTGTCGCTTGTATCCTTATGATTTATATTGATAGTTTCCTAGTATAGTTTGATTGCCTATTGTACCCTATGACTATTATTAAGTGCTGTACCTTATGATTCTTGACTCTCAACGAATGTATCTTTTCTCTTATGTACACTGAGAGTATTTGCACCAAGACAAATTCCTTGTGTGTCCAACCACACTTGGCCAATAAAGAATTCTATTCTATTCTACTCTACTCTACTCTACTCTATTCTACATGGATGGCTAAATAAATAAATAAATATTCTCTTAATGTAGCCATAAAGTAGAATTCACTCATTGGGGCCTGTTCCAATCTGGTCTACATGTGAGGAGGTTAGCCTGGCAACTCTTTTCTTGACAAATCCATGCTTTCTGTTAATCATCCTGTTGTTTCAAAGACTTGATGAATATTCTTTCTGTTTGTGCAATCTATGACATGCTCTAAATATTTCCTTTAACTGACAAATTTTGTCAATTATTTTTAATGCATACATTGTCAATGTATATTTGATAAATTTTGGTAAACCTTTCTTTTCCATTTTTGGGAAGCTGTTCTCCCAACTAAGAATATTTACAAGTTAGATCACTGGAGAAGAAAGGTTCAACTGGGAACAGACAAAAAGGAATAAGTTATCAGGTTTACTGCTTTTAAAATTCCTGGATCTTCCCATTCTAGTTCCATCCCTTTCTGGAGAAGAATGAGTTTCTCAATGTTTCCACATACTCACTGTACTTGGACCAAAATGGAGATTTAAAGGCTGATCTGAAGATCATTAGCTGGGTGTTTTTCCCCAAGAAGGATTTAGTCAAAAAAGTTCTGGTGACCTTTAAAAAACAGAGACTTCGTGTCAACCAAGATCATCTGTCATGGCTAAAATTGCATAACCGGGTAAGAGAAAGAGTGGTGACTTTCCTGTGTTTTCCAATGGGTTCTGATCCATTTCATTGGGCTAAGCCTAGGCACCATGGCTTAGTGTTGAAATAGAGAAGCTGCATGAAAATGGTAAGAGAAGCCCTCAAGTGGTAGGAAAGGTGATTTTCTTGTTCCTTGTTCTCAGATAGCAAAGAAGAAGGCAAATTTGTTGAACGGTGCTTGAATTCAAATTTGGACTGAATTTGATGAAATTGAATCAAGACTGAATAGAGGTTCTATTGGTCACAGTATGAAATAAGCATTGGAATTAG
This sequence comes from Pseudonaja textilis, assembly GCF_900518735.1. The sequence continues at coordinate 44,394 of NW_020769603.1, forward strand.
GATTTATCCTATCCTGGTTGGGTCGGTATCCCATGAAAAGGCAGGGCAAGGTATTTTTAAGCAACACAGACCTAGCCAGAGTTATCTATTTCAATCTTTCACCCAACTGAGATAGACCTTCTGCTCCTATGATGGAGGTCCCAGACTTTCAGATAGCATAGAGCAGAGGGCCCCAAACTTGGCAACTTTAATCCTTGTGGTCTTTGTTTCTGGTTTGAGTCTCTTTCGCGACAGACCAAAATCTGCGATTGTGCATGGTTTTGATCTGTGCTCGCCGCCAGAGTGCCCCAAGCCAGCTGGTTTCGGGGCTAAGCCACCCCATAGACATGGTGAAGAAGGGGGAGACTGCCAGCAGGGTTGAGGAGAGCTGCATCTCTCTTCCCCAGTTGGCCATTACTCCCTTTCCCGAAGGCGGTTGCAGCAATGGTCAGAAATGGCCACCTCAAAGAAGAACTGAACTGGAAAAGAATGTGCAGGAGGAAGATAAGAAGAGAAAGTTTTGGTCGACTGAAAAAGCAACTATGTAAGGTACCCTGGAATTTAAATTAAATAACATTGTTCCCAAAGAAGATTTTGAAGCTGCAAAGGAGAGAGAGAAGGGAAAGGATTAGGTTTTTTTTTTCTTCCCTTCCTTATACTTACAGCCAAGAGACTTAAGCAAGAAATTGAAAAAAAAAAATCCACTTTGACATTAATAGGCATCTAAGCTGAAAATAAAAGTCAAAGGGATAATAAAGATTTCTGGATATTTAAAAGTTTTTAAAATCAGGAAAGGAGAAAATAAAAGAATAAAAGGGCAGGATCTGGAAAAATGGAGGAGACTGCCTGGAACCAAGGAATGGAACTGTAACTAAAAGGAACTTACAGTGAAATTTTAACAAGATTCCTCAAAGATACATTTTAACTGAAACTTGGCAACAAAATAATAGAACCCAAGGAAGAGAAAGTGGAAAAAAGAAGCAAGAAGAAACAGCCTTGGATTGTTTGGATTATTTGGTGGTTTTTGGTTTTTGCATCTAGATGACTAAAATTAACCGGGTGGTTGTTTAAAAGTCTTTAAAATGGTATCACTCTTAGAAGAACTGAAAATGGAACTTAAAAAATGGAAAGAAGATGCACAAGAAGGGAGAGGTTCTTTTGGCTTCGTATTTCAATTCTTAGAAACGGAGATCTGGAACTATGAGAAACAACAAGAAATGCTTGCAGAACAAGAAAATTGGGACAAAGAAGAAGCCATTTTTAATGATCAAATAATTTTAAGTGGAGAGAAAAAAGGAAAGGGGGGAAAGAGAGTGAAAGGTTTAAGACCAGGAAAATACAACCAAAAAGAAGAAGAACAATTTGAAAGATAAGTATAATATTAGAAAGCAACAGAAGAGGGGATTACAGATGAGAGAGTTAGAAGTAGAGAGACGAGGGGGTAAAAGGGGGAGGGAGAAGAAGAGGGGGAAGAAGGTAAGGAAAAAACAGTTGTAAAAGACAGAAACAAGAAATAGAGAAACAGGGAAAAGATATAAGAATTGTAACCATAAGGTTGTTTAGAGATAATGGGTGAAAATTTAATTGTAAAAGGGATTCTGCAAAGGTACATAAGATAGCATTGTTATATTACAAACAGAAATAAATTTAGAAAATATGACTAAAATGATGGATAAAATATTTACTGTAATGTAGTGGAATGTTTGTCAATAAATAAATGAATTAAAGTGAATGAGAGAATTAAATGGGAACATTTTAATTATTATTAATGATTTATAAAAATGTAAGTGAGAAATATGGAAAAAAAAGAATTAACTATGGAAAGTTTATAAGTGTTCCCAAGGAAATACGATATTTAATTGAAAAGAAATGTTAAAGCTGTTAAGATTTCAATGAATATTAATGATAGAATTTAATTGGAATGGAATGTGTGTTTTATTTACACACACACACACACATAGATAGATAGATAGATAGATAGATAGATAGATAGATAGATAGATAGATCTTTGGTTGTTCGGGTTTTCTCCCGCGTAAAATTCGAAGTATCTAGGCAACGTTTCGATGAAGTCTCATTTATCATCTTCAGGCTTCTGTCTCCGGCTCTGTGCTTCTCAGAGTAATGTGAGATTGCAGCTGCTTCCTCCTTTTAACTGCCAGTGGGGGTGGGACTTGATTCGGTGGGGGCTTGGCTGTGTTCTGATTGGGTGGGGGTGTGTTCTCATTGGTAGGGGGTTTGGCTGTGTTCTGATTGGTTGGGGGGTTAGCCGTGTT
>NW_020769603.1:52048-110560 GCF_900518735.1 Pseudonaja textilis
CTTTTCTTTTTAAGAATATAGTGTGTATTTTAAGAATGTACCAAGCAGAATTCAATTGGAAGTTATCTATTATATTGAATGCTATAATTTTAAAGGTATACATTGAAGCTTAAATAAGAGTTTGAATGGATAAGATTAAAAGATATAAAGACTTGTGGACTTCAACATAGCTGGCTGGAGAATTCCGGGAGTTGAAGTCCACAAGTCTTAAAGGTGTCAAGTTTGGAGACCTCTGGCATAGAAACATAATGATTTGTCTGATGTGAGATAATTCTCCAACCCAGAAAACTGAAGCACTGAAACATGACTTTGACTCAGAGAAAAATCCTTCCCAATACCTGAGGTAATGTGATCGGCAATGTGAAAGGAAATGCTTAGATTTGGGCTTTGACATGTAAGGGGACACCTCATCTGAAAACCCCCTGAATGCAATTCTTCATCTTGATTGAAGGCTGCCTCAAATCTGTCTGGGAAAAAGGAGACTCAAAATTTAGGTAATAACAAATATGGGTTAGTTCTTCAGTTGTTGTTACCTTATTGTAATTCTTCAATAAGAAGGACCTTGGCTAGGATAGCTAACTGGGGTTTATCCCTTTTGTGCACAGGGTTTGTACTCATGTCCCACGTGCTCCAGGAAAAGATTCCTGACTTACACTTTTTCAGGGACACGTTCACATGACCTCATAACACTATAGTTCTAGAAACTGAGCAGTTTTGCTCGTATTTCAAGTGTATTGCTCGTATTTCAGAGATGGTTGGTGCTAACATATTTTCTTTGGTGTTCCTTGTTTTTCTGCTTAGTCTCTTCCTCAGTCCAAATGTGTGGAAAATTGTTTTCCTGGATTTGTGAAGCAAAAGCGGGAAGGAGAGCCAGTTTGCTGCTATGACTGTGTTCCATGTCCAGAGGGGACCATCTCCACTCAGGAAGGTGGGTGACCCAAAAGAAGGGAAAGGCCTCACAGAAGTGGATTTTCATGGAAGTGAAAACTTATTCTGCTGTGTCCCCTGCTTTGTGGAACATCCTCCCTTAGGTGAAAATGGCCCCTACCCTGTTAGCCTTTCATAAGGCCTTAAAAACTGAATATGTTCAGATGCCTGGGGTGTTGAATGTGTTAAGGGGCCAATTTCCTGGCAATATTGCCAATTGTCCAAGCATTTTGCTCTTATATACATTTAATCTGGGTGTTTTAAAACATTTGCAGGTTTTTAATTGTAATATTTTTTGAATATTGTATGAAATAGGCAGTAATAGAACATAAATAAATGAGCAAACAACAAACAAAGAAATAAATTGCAAGTTAAAAGACAGTTTGAATTGCAATTGTTTTCTTATTTATCACTAGTACTGATGATGTTACCAGGTTTGGGTAATGAAAAGTCTGCAAGAAAACAACCAAGCTCAGAGGTAGCACCAAGGATCCTTTTTTATTTTCATAGTGCACAATTTTATTTATTGATTTGATTTGTCAATTGCTTACTAGATAAATAGGAATAAGTATAAACGTGAGTAAGTACAAATAGCAGGTATGAATAAATGAGGACAATAGGACAGGGACAGTAGGCACGATGGTGCACTTATGCACGCCCCTTACAGACCTCCTAGGAATGAGGCAATAGTGAATAGTCTAAGGTTAAAGGAGTGGGGGTTAGAGGATGTAACAACAGAGTCAGGTAGTGCATTCCAGGTTTTGACCACTCTGTTGCTGAAGTCCTACTTTCTGCAATCAAGTTTGGAGCAGTTTATATTGAGTTTGTATCTGTTGTGTACTCTTGTAATGTTGCAGTTGAAGCTGAAGTAGTCATTGACTGGTAGGACATTGTAGCAGATAATTTTGTGTACTACGCTTAAGTCCAACTGTAGGCGGTGTAGTTCTAGGTTGTCTGAGCCCAAAATTTCAAGCCTGGTGATGTAAGGTATTCTGTTGTGAGCAGAGGAGTGTAGTACTCTTCTCATGAAATACTTTTGGACTCATTCAATTGTATTAATGTCCGATATACAGTACAAATTCCAGACAGGTGAACTGTATTCAAGTATTGGTCTAGCAAAGGTTTTGTATGCCCTAATTAGCAATTCAATATTACCGGAGGAGAAGCTTCATAAGATTAGATTTACAACTTGTAATGCCTTTTTTGGCAATGCTATTACAATGAGCTCTGGTGCTTAGGTCATTTATGAGTACTCCAAGGTCCCTGACAGAGTGACGGTTGTCAGCGAAGTCATATCTGCCTAGCTTCTATTTAGTGTACTGATTATTTTTTATCAATGTGTAGGACAGAGCATTTGTTGGATGAGATTTGGAGTTGCCAATTGTTTGACCTTTGGGACACATAATCAAGGTCGCTTTGAAGGACAATAGCATTGTCGATGGTGTTGAATAGTTTTATGTCATCTGCGATGAGGATGCAGTTGCTTATAAGGTGATTGCAAAGGTCATTTATGTAGAGTATAAAGAGTGTGGCACCTAAAATACTATCTTGGAGAACACCACTGTACTTGAGCAGGGTTTGATATGGCGCTCCCTATTTTTACTATTTGTTGCCTGTTTGACAGGAACACAGGAATCCATTTATGAGGGGAACCGGAAATGATGTAAGAGTTTAGTTTTAACAGTAGTTTGCCATGTACCACTGAATCAAAGGCTTTTCATCTATGTAATCTATGTAAATTGCAGCTATTACTTTACTTTGGTCAAGTAGAGTAGTCCATATGTTTTTACAGTGCAGGAGTTGTAGATTGCAGGACATTTTTTCCTGAAAACAAATTGTTTTTGGGAGAGTAGATTGTTTCACTCTAAGTGGAGGGTAATGGATTAGTTAATGATTTATTCCATGATTTTGCATGTGATGCAACACAGTAAGGTTGGTCTGTAGTTTTCAACCCTCAGGTTGGGGTCACCTTTTTTGAAGATAGGGATGACCATTGCTAAGGACCATAGGTTCAGTAAGGAGCTGGTTCTGAATAATATCTCATATATTATGCTTAGGGGTTCTGCTATGGCAGTGGAGAAGTATGCACATAATCCATTGGGGCCAATAGAAGTATGCACATTATCCATTGGGGCCAATAGATAGGGATGGTTTTAGGTGACATAGTGCCTTTTCTACATTATCTTTTGTAAAGTCAAAATGCAGTAGATCATTACAGTTAGTTGTGGTATGACTAGGAAATGTGGGATATGAGCCATTGCTGTTTGCAAAGATTGCTGTTTATTTTCTTTATTTGTTCTGGTCTCTGGTCTATGACTATAATAAAAAGATTCTGAATTTATTATCTAAATGGAGGAATAGTAAAAAGACTTTGAAGGAGGGGCTGGATAGAGATGCGAAGGTGTGGGAAGATGGGGCAAGCTTTACTACAGCCAGATGAAATATCTCACCTGCTTTTTAATTTGAATCTGTCCTCCCACATTTATTTTTCTAGAAACATCGGGGTTCTTTGAAACTTGAATGATCATAGGTTCACTTTCTGGAATGATTATTGCAATGTGTTCTATGTGAGAGTCTATTTGAAGATCACTGAAAAAGTATTGCTAGTTCATTATGAGGGGTATATACTTGTGGATACACCTCATTCAGTGGTGGGATTCAAAAATTTTTACTACTGGTTCTGTGAGCATGGCTTGGTGGGCGTGGCAGGGGAAGGATATAATCTCCAGTCAGAGGTGGTATTTGCTGGTTCTCCGAACTACTCAAAATGTCCACTATTTGTTCTCCAGAACTGGTCAGAATCTGCTGAATACCACCTCCGACCTCATTATACACATATTGCCACTGCTGCCAATAGCCAAATCTGATTGATTTGCAGGACTAGATTTCTCTGCCAGCCAATTAGATTTCAAAAGACAAACTTCACTCTAAATCCTGTATATTAAGAAATGCCATCTGGCAGGATCTAGGAAATATGCCTCAAAAGATTAACTGATTCATTATTTTCCTCTAATGTAGATTCCTATGAAAGCTCTGCATATTACAGAGGAAATCACTCAGGTCCTAGGACTTCCTCCATTTTGATAGAATTTAGTATTCTAGATAGATGAAAGATGATAGATAGATAGATAGATAGATAGATAGATAGATAGATAGATAGAGGTAGATAGGTGTGTGTGTGTGACAAAGACAGAGATTCATTTTGTTGTTGTTTAGTTTTTAACAAATGCTTCTTTGAAACTGCTCCTATTAACAGCTGTAGTCCCAAAGGGCTGCAAAGGGCAGAATGTTAAAATATGTTGTATTTTGGTTTTATCAGATACAGAAAAATGCACCACATGTCCAGATGATAAACACCCAAACAAGGACCGAATTCAATGTATTCCCAAAGTTATAAACCTCCTATCTTATGAAGAACATCTAGGCTTCATCTTCATCTCATTTGCATTACTCTTGTTCCTCATCACAGGCCTTGTTTTACTCATATTCATTAAATACCTAGAAACTCCCATTGTCAAAGCCAACAACCGGGACCTCTCCTACATTCTCCTGGTCTCTTTGCTGCTTTGCTTCTTGTCTCCTTTTCTCTTCATTGGTCAACCAAGGAAAGTCACCTGCCTTCTCCGACAAGTAGTTTTCAGCATCATCTTCTCAGTTGCCATTTCTTGTCTCTTGGCCAAAACAATCATGGTGGTGCTGGCTTTTCTGGCCACAAAACCAGGCAACCAAGTGAGGAGGTGGCTAGGGAAGAGCTTGGCCAATTCCATCATCCTTTCTGGTTCTGCTGTTCAAATTATCATCTGCTCCATCTGGCTGGGAGTTTCTCCCCCATTCCCTGACTCTGACTTCCATTCCCAGCCTGGAATGATTATCTTGCAATGCAACGAAGGCTCTGTTGTTATGTTCTACATTACCCTCAGCTACCTGGGCTTCCTGGCTACCATCTGCTTCACAGTAGCTTTCCTGGCCAGGAAACTCCCCGGGGCCTTCAATGAAGCCAAGCTGATCACCTTCAGCATGCTGGTCTTCTGCAGTGTCTGGGTGACTTTTGTGCCCACCTACCTGAGCACCAAAGGGAAATACATGGTGGCTGTGCAGGTCTTCTCCATCTTGGCCTCCAGTGCTGGGCTGCTGGGTTGCATCTTCATCCCCAAGTGCTACATCATCATTCTGAGGCCAGACCTGAATACAAAGGAGCAGCTTACAACCAGAAGAAATATATAAATGCGAGACAGTTATCTACATCATCATTAACAATAACAACAAAATACTAAAACAATGCAATCTCGTTTCCCCAACCTTTCTGAGTCTTAAGTTAATCGTGATCCAAAATCAGATGCAAAAGACAGTTACTCACCATTATTTAATTTTAAAGAATGTTGAAAAGGTGGGATTTAGATAGCTTCTTCTAAGGTTAAGAATTACAATACACACACACATACACACACATATATATACACACAATATATATGTATGTATGTATGTATGTATGTATGTATGTATGTATGTATGTATGTCCTGAAAGGAGTAAGTCCACTGGTCCTATTCAAGGTAGGGCTCTAAAGTTAAATTTAATTGCAATTTGAAATCAACTGGGAGTCTGTGTAGCTTATAGAAAAGAGATATAATATGATTAAACATAGGTGCTCTCAACACAGTGTTTGAAATTGCATTCTGGCCCATTTGTAAATTTTTGGTGGTTTTTGTTTTTATCAGTTCTCTATTTCTCCTCCTTTTTGTTAGGTCTCATTCCTTTTAATCCTAACAGTATGTGGAAAGATTTTTTTCATTTCAGAACCAAAACTGTACCGCAAAGGTACCACAAGTACTTTTTTTGTACTTCGGGTAATTGCTTGTATTTTACTATCTAATAACCAAGAAAATTGGAAAGATAAGAAGAAGTTGGAAGGCCCTATAACAATCCTATCAAGGAACCCATGATGATGGCTGTACTGAACCCAGGATTGCTGAACTGAGCTATAAGCAGTGGTGGTATTCAAAACTTTTACTACCGGTTCTGTGGGCGTGGCTTGGTGGGTGTAACCATGTGACTGGGTAAGCGTGGCTTTTATTTTTTGAAGCCCCCATCTGTTTTTGGGAGCTTCTTGGCCACAGAGGAGTCTCGGGGGGGGTCATTTTTGCTCCCCTAAGGCTCCTCTGAGTCTCAGGAAGACAAGGAGCAGAGCATGGGAGGGGCATGCAGCACCCCTCCAAGCTCTGTTTTGGGAGCTTCCTAGCCTCAGAGAAGCCTGTGGGGGCCATTTTTGCTCCTCCAAGGCTCCTCTGGGGCTTTGGAAGGCAAAAAATACAGGGGGGGCTGAGCTCCTCCTTCCATTTTTTGCCTTCCTGGGCCTCAGCAAGGGGAATCCCAGCACAGCTGATCTTATCTACAGCTGATTATCATGAGGGGAAAATAAAGAAATACCTTAAGCAAATGTCAGGCAGGTGGGCGGGGTGAACGAGTATCAGGCAGGAGGGTGACTGGGTGGGGGGCATGGCCAGCCAGAACTTACTACTGGTTTGGCGACCCATACCAAATTCTTGCTACCGGTTCACTCGATCTGTTGGGAACTGGCTGAGTACCACCACTGGCTATAAGCAATATTTGTGTTTTCTCTCTTAATTCATACCATGGACAGTTAGAGCATTGCAGAAGAAAGAGGCAGACTGTGTGCCTATTAATGGGAAATTTAGTTTATATCCCTCCTTTCACACTGATGTACTTTCCATGGATTTTATGGTGAATCCTCCATTTGGTGTTTTTTTTTTGTCCCTTGAACCCATCTGTTTGCCCTCCATAGTCCTCCCAGTTAGATCTTTCTGCTTATGTAGCTCTATGATCTTAATAAAGATTGATTGATTAATTGAACGATTGTATATTTTGGCCTGTAATGTAAAGTTGATTGGGGTGAATAAAAGTCATTGATTTAAAATCATTCCTCAAATTACAAAGAATTCAGGTATTCCTAAGAAAGGTGAACATAGAGGGACACTTCCAAACTGGCAACGTGAAGAGAGATTTCCTCTGGCAAAGATGTAATCTGGGGTGGGGTTCTACCAGTTCTGTCCACCACTGTAGAACCGGTTCTGTGTCTGCTGCTGTTGCGGCCCACCTGCCCGCCCAGGCTCTTACCTGACCTTTATTTCCTGCTTTTTCAACTGCAGCTGCTTTGTGCGACACAGCTGCAGTTGAAAAAGCAGAAAAAGGGGCTTTCCCAACCACTGTACACTTGCACGCAGTGCTGCTCAGCTGTCTGGGCAGCTCAGCAGGTTGTAAATTGCACTTGTGCGACTCACACATGTCCTCACGACGCTAATAGACAGAACCAGTAGTTATACCAGTCGGATCCCATCCTTGGATGTAACCTTGCCCACTCTACCATGTCCTCCTATGTCTTCCAACTTCACCCTTCAAGATCTTTTTCATATTCCTCCCATTATGGAAGAAATTGGTTACCTTGAAAAGTAAGAATAACTGTTATTATTATTACCTTTATTGTCAGAGTACCACATGTGTACAATGAGATTGGCAAACAGTCAAGTTTAGATGTATCTATTTTAAGAAGCACATTGTTCAAAATGTTCTGAGTGAACCCAGTACCATTTTCTGTGGTGTCACCTACCATTGTGAGTGGAAATGGTCCCCTCTGGACAAGGAATGCATTTGTAGCAGCAAACTGGCTCTCCTTCCTGAGCCCGCTTGAAGAATTCAGGATGACAGTTTTCCACACATTTGGACTGAGGCAGAAACTAGTAATACCAAACAAAATACCCACCATGCATGAAAAATGCATACAGATATGAACATTATCCAAGTAGTCTCTGGGCTTTACTTAGGCAAATATAAAACCTCTAACTAGTTTCAAACAGCTCTAAGAAAAGCAATTACTGGCAGTTTCTCCATTTTATCCCTCCTTTTGCTTATTCTGATTGCAAAAAAGGAATTGTCTATTTAATAAAGTCTGGAGTTATGGAATTTAAAAAAAGATTTAAGTGCTGACAACCAATGGGTTCCTTCTCACGGCCATATTGCCATGCATTTCTGCATTCTTCATTTATCTATTATTTTAAAGTACGATGACCTATTCATATTTTATTTTAGAATAATATTTAATCTGAAGGATTTAATTATTTATTCTATCAGTTTTGCTAAAATAAAATAAAACTCTGAAGAAAGAAACATCTAAGAGATTCAATGATTTATTTATTTTTTTGCTACATAACAAATTTAAAGCCTTTGGAACTAGCCCCAAATAGTTTCCCAGTTAAGATAAAAAAGAAGAAATTAGGGATATCAACTTTAAAGGACATGTTCTTTGTTTTTTTCATATATTTATTTGTTGAATTCATTATGACAGATGCTGGTGATATAATAATAAAAAACGTATTCCCTAGTTTGTACAATTGTACTGAGATCAGATGCCAAAGGTCAAATCAAAGTATCACTTCCTTTCAAATTGTCCTTCGTTATTTCAGCTATCAGAAAGGGGTTGTTCTTTGCATCAAAGTTATGTTGGACATTTTTCTGGGTCAGGGCATCATTTCACATCACACCAGTAATTCTGATTTCCATGTGAACGTCATCTGATTCAGTTCAAACCTGAACTCGGGCTCTGATCAGAAAAATTGCCTTCTAAATTGCCATTTGAGGACAAATGAATTTGAGGCCATCAGCACCACGAACCGCAGCATTTGATGGCTTCTCTCCAATTTTATGGTGGCACAAGCTTGCAGAGGAGAACCAAAAGGGCCATGAGCTGTGTTCTAAAGCAGGGGTCGCCAACCTTTTGGACCTCAGGAACCAACAAACTCATAATTTTAAATCCCGCGGACCACTAATATGAATCCAGCATGTCGCTTGCTGAAGTGCCTAGACTCCCACTGACAGGATGGGGTCCTTCAGGCACTTAGCTTGGCTGCCTGTTTCTGCAGAAAACAAAACACCAGGATCTGTCTCCTCTCTCTCTCTTTCTCTCTCTCATCTCTCTCTCTCTTTCCTTCCCCCTCTCTTTCTCCCTTTCTCCTTCTTTCTCTCTCTCTCTATTTCTCCCTTTCCCTCCCTCTCCACTTTCAATTCTCAGTCTCTCTTTCTCTTTCTCCCTTTCTCCCGCTTTCGCTCTCTCCCATCCCCTCCTCTTTCTCCCTTTCTCTTTCTCTCTCTTTCTCTTTCCCTCCCTCCCAGAGGTGGTATTCAGCAGGTTCTGACCAGTTCTGGAGATCCTGTAGTGGAAATTTTGAATAGTTCGGGGAACCGGCAAATACCACCTCTGACTGGAGATTTTGTATTATCCTTCCCCTGCCACACCCACCAAACCACACCCACAGAACCGGTAGTAAAAAAATTGAATCCCACGACTGATCCCTCCCCGCTTTCAATTCTCAGTGAAGGTCATCAAGCATGGGGATTAGACTTAGCTCACTTGATCTGAATAGAATAAAATAACAGAGTTGGAAGGGACCTTGGAGGTCTTCTAGTCCAACCCACTGCCTAGACAAATGGTTATCCAACATCTTTTTAAAAACTTCCAGTGTTGAAGCATTCACAACTTCTGGAGGCAACTGTCAGGAAATTTGTCCTTAGTTCTAGGTTGCTTCTCTCCTTGATGAGTTTCCACCTGTTGCTTCTTGCTCTGGCCTCAGGTGCTTTGGAGAATAACTTGACTCCCTCTTCTTTTTGGCAGCCCGAGATACTGGAACACTGCTATCCTGTCACCCCTAGTCCTTTTCATTAAACTAGATATACCCAATTCCTGCCACTATTCTTCATATGTTTTAGCCTCCAGTCCTCTAATAATCTTTGTTGCTCTTCTCTTCACTCTTTCTAGAATCTCAACATATTTTTTTACACTGTGACGACCAAAACTGGATGCAGTATTTCAAGTGTGGCCTTACCAAGGCTTTATAAAATGGTATTAACACTTCACGTGATTTTGATTCTATTCCTTTGTGTCCTAAGCCTTTGGAAAATAGAGAAAAGACACCAATAGTTCTCCCAGCTTGTTCATCAGTTTTAGCTGTGACAGAACACCTTGATCAATAAGAAATCTCTGTCTTTCCAAGCTCCCTATTTGTTCTTCAATGGGATTCTCCTCAGGGAAAATCATGGAGCTCATGATATTCAAATCTGCTGCTACGTCTCTGTTTTCATCCAAATACAGTTTCAGATGGGAAAGATTGCAAAATTCATTCTTCTCTAGAAAGGGCTGGAACTAGAAATGGAAACGGGTCTTTTTTTATCCAAATGTGCTTCATTAATTGAACAATTGGGAAAGTCTGTAGGTTGCAGGAAGCATCATTCCAAGGTACTTGCAGGCTGGAGGGGTGCAACCAGGGGTGGGATTCTACCAGTTCCCACCTATTTGCTAGAACCGGTTGTTAACATTCTAAGCAGTTCGGGAAACCAGTTGTTAGAATAAATTACTGGCCTAATCCTGTAAGGAAGGCAGGAAGGAAACATTCTGCTGTTGCTTACAGAAACTGCTTCTCTATTGACCCTTATTACATTCTTGGCAGGACTAGACTTCCTGTCTCAGGAACCTCTCTGTTTTTTCCCCCCTCCTTTGGTGGTACTTTGCTTGTGTGGAGTGACCATTCAAAGTTACAATGGCACTGAAAAAAGTGACTTATGACCATTTTTCACACTTACAACTGTTGCAGCATCCCCACAGTCATGAGAGGCCAGGTGAGGAGATGCATGCCTTGATGTGAGTGATATTGAGTTGGTCACGCCCAGCCAATAACATGACCACCAAGCCATGTCCACCCAGTCACATGATCACCAAGTCACGCCCACCACCTAAGCCACGGCCACAGAACTAGTTGTTAAAATTTTTGAATCCCACCCCTGGGTAAAACTTGTGCAGTGTAAGCTGAAAAACAGGATTCATAGATTGTGAGACGGCTGGATGTCTCTTAGTATGTGATGTGATGGAAGAAAGTTAAATTTTATGATCACAAATGTGTGTGGTTGGAAAACAGAATGCCTGCCATGGTTACGTGTTCATTGTGCTCCAGAAGTTCCCATCTTTACTCATCTCCTTGGATCTGGATAAATGTGCAGCTTTTAATGCCTGGGCCACACTCCAGAACATGCAATAAATGATGTGGTTGTCTATAAACAGGGTCCTTTCGATCTCCTCCTTGTGGAGAGTCTCCAGGTCTTTTTCTCTGGACATTTTGACCAGCCTTTCTGCAACAAGCCCTGCTTAAAATGTAAACAAGGACAAGCTTCCAATCATTGTCATGGAGACAAACATATAATGTGGTTGGAGCTTGGCTCCCATCATTAACATATTGCCTGTTTTTATACAGATGCTCAAACACACTCTATCACAGTGGTGGCTAACCTTTTTGGGTTCCTGTGCCAAAAATTGTGTGTGTGCTGGTGGTTGTGTGCTCAGGTGCCAGCACCCAGAAGGCAATGTGCGCCCCCCCGCCCCCTGTGCATGCATGTGCAATCCCCCCATCCCCCCCTTATCTGCACTGTGCCTCACAGCTGATTTTTGGCTGATTTGAGGCCTTTTTTGGTCTCCCAAAGGCCTGAAATAAGCCTCTGCAGGACGAATAGGCCCATTTCGTCACTTCCGGAATTAACAGAAGGTGATGAAACAGGCCTATTTGGCCTGCAGAGGCTTTTTTCAAGCCTCTGGGAGGCCGAAAAAGGCCTCAAACCAGGCCTCACAGCTGATTTTTGGCTGGTTTGAATCCTTTTTCAGGCTTCCAGAGATTTGAAAAAAGCCTCTTCATGTTGAATAGGCCTATTTCATCACTTCTGGTATTAACAGGAAGTGATGAAACGGGCCTATTCATCCTGCAGAGTCTTTCTTCAAGCCTCTGGAAGGCCGAAAAAGGCCTCAAACCAGCCAAAAATCAGCTGTGAGGCACACGCATGCGCAGCGAGGTAAGTGCCTGTGGCTCGCGTGCTGGCACCAATGGCTCAGCGTGCCACCTATGGCACATGTGCCATAGGTTCACCATCACGGCTCTATCACATGCAGATAGACAGTTAACTGCTGTCAATGGGAATAATTACTCAAATTAATTCTTAAAATGAATTCTTAAAATATGATAGAGTCTCCAAATTTCTCTAAGTGGTTTTCTTGGAGTTCTCTTTAGAAAGATTTATTGAGAAGAAAGGGAAGGGAGTTACAAGAATTCCAGTCATGGAGCCATTTCTTACTGAGAAACATATACATCTAATTTTCTTTGACTATTGCATACAGTCTAGGTGGACATAATATCTTCTTTCAGATACAATTCTTCCAATATCATAATGGTGTTCTGCCTCATGTTTTTACATCTATTCTGGCAGTAAGTTTTTCCTTTGTATTCAGGTCCGGCCTTACAATAATAATGTAGCACTTGGGGATGAAGATGCAACCCAGCAGCCCAGCACTGGAGGCCAAGATGGAGAAGACCTGCACAGCCACCATATATTTCCCTTTGGTGCTCAGGTAGGTGGGCACAAAACTCACCCAGACACTGCAGAAGACCAGCATGCTGAAGGTGATTAGCTTGGCTTCATTGAAGGCCCCAGGGAGTTTCCTGGCCAGGAAAGCCACTGTGAAGCAGATGGCAGCCAGGAAGCCCATGTAGCTGAGAGTGATGTAGAACATGACAACATAGCCTTCGTTGCATTGCAGATTGATTATTCCAGGCTGGGAGTAAAGGTCAGAGTCAGGGAATGGGGGAGAAACTCCCAGCCAAATGGAGCAGATGATAATTTGGATAACAGAACAAGAAAGGACGATGGAGTTGGCCAAGCTCTTCCCCAACCATCTCTTCACTCGGTTTCCTGGTTTTGTGGCTAGGAAAGCCAGCACCACTGTGATTGTTTTGGCCAAGAGAGAAGAAATGGCAACTGAGAAGACAATGCTGAAAACCATTTGTCGTAGAAGGCAGGTGACTTTCCTTGGCTGACCAATGAAGAGAAAAGAAGACAAGAAGCAAAGCTGGAGGGAGACCAGGAGGATGTAAGAGAGATCCTGGTTGTTAGCTTTGACAATGGGAGTTTCTCTGTATTTAAGGAATACTATTAAAACAAAGTCCGTGATTAGGAACAAGAGTAAGGCAAAAGAGACCAGGATGATGCCCAGATGTTCTTCATAAGACAAGAAGGACAGAACTTTGGGGATACATTGGACTCGGTCCACATTTGGATGTTTATTGTCTGGACATTTGGTACATTTTTCCATATCTGAAGTAAAAAAAAAAAATCTTTAATATTGTATTCTTTCATCCAGTGGTGGGATTTAGCATTTTTTACTACTGGTTCTGTGGACATGGCTTGGTGGGTGTGGTGTCGCTTGGTGGGCGTGGCTTGGTGGGCATGGCAGGGGAAAGATATTGCAAAATCCCCATTCTCTCCCCACCCCACTAACCTGATTTCCAACTGTGTTCTCCTATGCAGGGCAACCAAAGAAAACCCAGCCAATCAGCTGGGACTCAGGAGGCAGAGAATAGATGGGGGCGGGGCCAGTCAGAGGTGGTATTTGCCGGTTCTCCAAACTACTCAAAATTTCCACTACCGGTGCTCCAGAACTGGTCAGAACCAGGGGTGGGATTCAAATTTTTTTAACAACCAGTTCTGTGGGCGTGGCTTAGTTGCGGTGGTGGTATTCAGCAGGTTCTGACCAGTTCTGGAGAACTGGTAGCGGAAATTTTGAGTAGTTCAGAGAACCAGCAAATACCACCTCTGACCAGAAATTTTACAGCATCCTTCCCCTGCCACACCCATCATGCCATGCCCACAGAACCAGTAATAAAAAAAATTGAATCCCACCCCTGCTTAGTTGGTGGGTGTGGCTTGGTGGACATGTGGCTGGGTGGACATGGCTTGGTGGTCATGTTATTGGCTGGGTGTGGGCAACTCAATATCACTCACATCGAGGCACGCATCTCCTCACCTGGCCTCTCATGACTGTGGGAATGCTGCAACAGTTGTAAGTGTGAAAAATGGTCATAAGTCACTTTTTTCAGTGCCATTGTAACTTTGAATGGTCACTCCACACGAACAAAGTACCAGCAAAGGAGGGGACACAAAAACTCCAGAGAAGTTCTTGAGACAGGAAGTCTAGTCCTGCCAAGAATGTAATAAGGATTAACGGAGAGACAGTTTCTGTAAGCAACACCATAATGTTTCCTTCCTGCCTTCCTTACAGGATTTGGCCAGTAATTTCTTCTAACAACCGGTTCTCCAAACTGCTTAGAATGTTAGCAAACTGCTTAGAATGTTAGCACCTAGTCTAGCAAATAGGTGCGAACTGGTAGAATCCCACCCCTGGTCAGAACCTGCTGAATACACACCTCTGCTTTTGTCTCAAGAAATATCTTCTTGGGACAACAACTAATGCCAGGGGAACTTTTAAGATGCATTTCATAAAATATCCACAGAAAGAAGGTAAGAAGAATAACATTTTCTAAAAAAATAGTTGTATTTCTAATAATCTGTGACATTGTGGAAGTCCTAAAATGGTCATGATTTCCTGAATAATAACCAAAATATTCATAAGAATCTACAAAAGTAGAAGTAAATTATGAAGCAGGAAAACTTTCTAAGTCCCATCAGATGCCACTTCTTAATATACTGGACTCACAGGAGACCTATGTTGTGAAATCCAGTTGGCTGGCAGAGAAAATAAGACCTGCAAATAATCTGGAATGGGTACTGGGATCAGTCATAGTATGGGTAGAATGAGGTGCACCCATAATTATCCACACCACCTCTTTGTGGACCAGTGACTTCTTCCCAGTAATTCTCATGTTGAATGCATCACGTTAAATCTGGAGTATATCTAGGACAATTCCTCAAGTTTAAAAAAACCTAGAGGGGTAGACGTGGAAGAACCCACCCAAACTAAAAAGCAGGATATTTTCTCTGGCAGTAGTAAATCTTGCAGTCTATAGAGATTCTCAGTCATCCAGGTCATAGTTGTCCCAAAGATGTCATGCCCCTGTTGGAGTCTGACTCTGAGGGAGAGGAGGAACAGCTGACAGGGAGTGGAAGTGTGGCTCCAGAGGTTGTGGAGGAGGCTGGAGAAGGGCACAGGCAGACTGGACAGTCAGAGGAAGACCCAGGCCGATCCCCTCTCCATCCTAGGGCATGCAGGGAGGAGAGGATAAGGGAGAAATATGAATGGCATGGTCTGTGGGGGAGGAAAGGGCCTTGATTCTCTTCATGGGCTACAGCTGTGAGGACTGTTTAAAAGGACAGACTGCGCATGAGCCAGTGCTGGAAACAAAGCGTGAAAATATTTCTAGTCTGTCTGTTCTTATCTGAGTTTGGCGTCCTTCCCAGTGTGTACTCCGATATCTGTGGGTGTCTTCAAGCCCTTCAAGACCCCTGGTTCCCTTAATTGCTTCAGTGTGATTTGTGTTGTTTTTTCTATTTATAATTTAGAGGTATTTTTAGTTTAAATGGCATTTCCTCCTTTTTGCTACTGTTTGTGGGGGAGGTTTTTTTGTCTCCAGTAAAGGATATTTGGAGCTTTGAAGCCAAGTTGAAGGAATTCACCTGTTTTTATTACTTTGTTGATTTTGTATCCCACCCTGGGTCATCACAAAAGGTGCTTTTTCAAGAGGCAACTGGACTTTCTGTTTTTTCTTTGAAGACATTTCATTTCAAACGTCTTCAATGAAAAACCAGAAAGTCCAGGTGCCTCTTGAAAAAACACCTTTAGTAAAGCTTGCCTAATCTGCCACACCTTTCAATACAGGCTCTCCCTCATTATCTTTAGACAAGGTATTGTATAGTTTGAAAATAAACAAGCAAACAGCTAAGATTCTGTCTTTTAACATGCACATTCATGAAAATGCTCTGGATGAATCCACGTTGACCCAGCCTGCCCTTTTTCTTAGTGTCACCCACCTTCCTGAGTGGAGATGGTCCCTTCTGGACAAGGAATGCAGTCGTAGCAGCAAACTGGCTTTCCTTGTTGAGCCCTCTTGACAAATCCAGGATGACAACTTTCCGCACATTTAGACTGAGGCAGAGACTAGGCAGAAAAAGAAAGAAGGCCATGAAAATGTGCTAGGACTCACCATACATTAGGAAAATGTTTGTTTGTTTATTTGTATCAGAAGCATCACAATTAAAATAACACCTACTATGTGACATAAAATTTTAAGTACAAGATAAAAAATTTGTGCAAGATAAACAGATCTTGCCCAGAAACTAGCAACATTAATGGCATTCTGTTGCAATGCCATGAGATTCTCAAATGTGTGCACTGCTTAGGACACAAAGGACAAGTATATACACTGTACTGTTGTCTGCATGTCACCACAATTACAAATGGCAGAAGTCACAGGATAGCCCCATTTGTTTGGAGTATCTCTGGATCTAGTTATACCTATGCATAATCTATTCAATGACTTCCATACTTCCCAGATTTTGACAGCACACCCATGTGCCAGATCCTCCATTGTTTCCATTCAGTGTTGATTTTTTGTAGCTTTCCATAGGTCCTCTCTGCTTTTAAATTCTTTGAAGACTTCTGTCAACCTAAGGAAGCGTTTCCTAAATTTAATCTCTGATGGTTAAGTGTAGGCCATAGAGAGCATATCGTCTAGCTACGGATTATTTAAGCCTCTCTCCGTATGCTAGCACTATCACTATCACTATGACTTATATTCCACTTCATAGAGCTTTACAGCCTTCTCTAAGCAGTTTACAGAGTCAGCATATTGCCCCCAACAATCTGGGTCCTAATTTTACCCACTTCAGAAAGATGGAAGGCTGAGTCAACCTTGAGCCTGGTGAGATTCAAACTGCCAAATTGCAGGCAGCCGGCAGTCAGCAGAAATAGCCTGCAGTACTATGTTCTAACCACTGAGACACCAGAGCTGCTTCTTCTCAGAGAACAGCAGGTGGGGCAATGCTGGCTAAAGGCAGATCTCATCTAGAGGCTTAAGGCATCCAATCATAATTCTGCTAGCCTCATTCAGAGCAACATCTACTTTCCCAGCATGTGCCAATTTTTATGCATTCACCTGCTGAGTAGCAAAGAGCCAGAGATGTTGTCTTAAGGACTCTTGGTTTGGCATTCCAGGTAGAGCTCATCAATTTCCCATGGATGTTATTATATCCACAACCTCTAGTTTTGGAACAGTGCTGCTTATGTGTTAGAACCCTATCTAGATGTCTGTGGAGATTCTTGATCATCCAAGTCATGGTTATCCCAAAGGTGCTTTTTCAAGAGACTTTCCAAATCCAGTAGCTTCTTGAAAAAGCACCTTTGGGATGGCGCTATCTAGAGTGATTCCTAAATATTTAGGGCTGTAGCAGTGCTCCAGTAACATTCTGTTCCATATAATATGCAGCTTCCAACAGTCTGCTTATTGCAAGGAGTTTTTGCTGGATTTGGCCTTAACTTATTATCACAATAGTATTAATCCAGCTCTAGCAGGACTTCAGTTAAATGTTGTTCAATTTCGTCAAATGTTTTTCTCTGTACTAACAACTACATGTATGATGATGCTTATTGGCCTCTTTATCTAGTTTTAAAACTGATTTATATTCCTTGTAAACAGCTGGTCATTTGCATTCTTTTAGAGAGTCGTTCAGGCCACTTGGAGGTTTACATATGTCCTCAGAGTCACCTGAGTAGTGCAAATGGGGTGGACCTTTCTTGGAACTGCTGGAAGGAATATGTTGTAGACTGGAGATAGATGATGTCATATCCCTCCTCCGCTGTGATTCAGAGGACACAGATAAACCTCCAATTGGCCTCAATGACTCTAAAGCAAGGAATGCAAATGCAAGGAATATGCAAGGAATATAAATCCTTCCATTCCCCACTATCTAGTCAGAGCTGAAGAAACTTCTTGGATAAGAAGCAAAACATCTTCAGAGAAAGTTCAGTTGCTTCTTGAAAAAGAACCTTTGGATTTATACACTGAAGTAGCCATACAGTTGCTCAGCTTTACAGTTATTACTTCTTTGTTATTTATTTCTGTGGTTGTTGTGGATCAAACCTGGATATCAGGCTTCACAAAGACTGCACTTTCCGTTCTGTCAGTAGGACCTATCTGCTACAAGCCACATGCTCTGTATAATTCTGATAGTTGTCTCTATGGGTCTCCTGGATACCCAGAGATTGCCGTTATATCTTTTGGCACAAGTCCTGCAACAATGAACATGGCAGATGAATATAGGCACAAACACTAGCCAAATAGTCACTGGGCTTCATTTAGCTACTATAAATATGAAATCTCTAATTAGTTGCAAACAGATGTAGGAGATATAACTACTGGCAGATTGCTCGTTTTGCCCCTCCTTTTTGCTTTTGTTATCTAACATTGCAACCAAGTGTCAGGATTCTGGCAGTCAGCCCAATTAAACCATGAGTCTCCAGCCAAACTTCCAAAACTTCAAAAGGATTTATTGGGAGTTAACATGTCCGCCACTGCCTGGGTGTAGCCAACTCTGAGACACATAATTCATTGTCAACCTTGACCCTAACTTTCCCCCACCCCCACACCTGGGTGTATCATAATTCATATTCTCCAATGGGACACATCCATAGCCAAGAGTCATCAATCATGTTCTCCAATTAGAATTTTGCACGGCAGAAACTTCAGTCACCTAGTTACTATCTTTGAAAACTATTTATGGAATGCACTTTCAGTTTCCAAAATGCCGCACTGCTTTCCACTCCCTTTCTGTTGGCAACTCTAAAAAGACCATAGAAATATTTTATGAGTTGACACCAAGGACTTTTCTAATAATAAAATCTGGAGGAATGGCATTGGGAACACATGTAACCATTCAGTAACAACCAATGGGTTCCTCCTCCTAGCCTTATTTATATGCATTTCTCCTTCCTTCATATAGCCATGATTTTAAGATATCAAGATCTACTCATATTAAATTTGAAAATAATCTTTATTGTAATAGATGTATTAAGCTTTATTACATTAGATTTATTAAAATGGAATGAAATTGTGAGAAAGAAAGAAACCTCTGACCAGAATGATCTGGAAAGGTCTCTTCTGGACTACATAAGACAGTGCAAAATTGCTCCCCTTTGAAAATAATCCAAAACGGTCTCCCCATTAAGATATAAATGAAAAATTCCTTTCAAATTACTGCTGTCAGTATTAAAAGGGGATGTTCTTTGTTTATTTGTATATTTTTTCTTCAGTTTGTATGGCTGCCATGCTGGTGAACCAAAACTAAAATTGATTGCCTAGGTTCTAGAACTGGAGTGAGATGAGACAGAGGTAAGGTTATGAGAACGTGTCCCTCAAAAAAGCCAAGTCATCTTTTGTTGCAGCAAATGGGACATAAGAATGAACCCTGTGTCAGAAAGGGATATTTCTAAGGCCCAGCTAGGTATCTAAGAAAAGATCCTCTCTTTAGAAGAACTACAATTAGATGATACCAACTGGCATAAAAAGAAAGAAGAAGAAAATATTATTAGTTAAATTTTGAGACCCTTTTGTTCCCACAGAGGCTGAAATTAGGTAAGAATCAAGATAAACAATGATATACCATATGGATCCTAAAAGTATTAATCTTACTTTACTTTTACTTGTTTTTTCTTTCATTGACTGTCTAATTATACATTGGTCTTGAGAAAGTTATAGATGATAACAATACACAAGGTAATATAAAATAGGTAGTAAGCTGAAAATGGAAATAATAGGGGATAAAGAATTGAAGATATATGTGAGGATGAAATGATCTTGATATTGAATTAATGAAATTTATCTAAAGATTAGTCAAATGGATAATAATTTGAAGTGATATTAATTAAGAAAGTTGAAAGTGTAACTATGACTATGTATAAATATCGTAATCTGGAATCACATTGCTCACGTGAAGAGATGTGTAAAAAATAAAAAAATAAAAAACTTTGGCGAGAGAAAACAAGATAAACAATGACATTCAAGGAGTTTTCAGATGAAGTGTCCTTTTGATAGCCAAAAATAAAATCTAGCTAGCATTTTCTTTCAAATTCTCCCCTCCCCCCCCCTTTTTTTACTTCCGATATTAGGAAGGGCTTTTCTTTGGATCAAAGTCTTGTTTCAGTGATTCAAACTGGTGATTCAAACTGATGGTCAGGGCCCATCAGACCAACCAGTATGATGTCATGTGACCTGGAAGCCTTGGGCCTTCTTCCTAGGAGCAGAAGGCCTATTGCTCTATCTATGTATCAGTGGGATGACGGACAGGTGGATAACTCTGACCTAGTCAGGTCTGTTTAAGAGCATCACAGACCTTCGATCTGCCTTTCAAGGAACACTTTCCCCAAGCAGGACAAGATGACCCAAAGGACCTCCATCCAATCGTGATTCAGTTTCATTTGATTCAATCCAAGCTTGAATTCCACCACTGGTCAACAGAATTGCCTTCTTTGCTATTTGCATACAGGGGGAAAACCAAACCTGAAATTATCAGCAACACATTCCCCCACACTTTCAGATTTCCCATCAGTTTGATAGAGATAAAACTGTAGCTTGGACATGAAATGTTATACTACTGCATCAGGGTGGGCTTCAAAAAATTTAGCAAAGAGTTCTCTGCCTGATTGCTGGGTGGGTGTGCCCATGGTGGGTGTGGCCTAGTTGGCCTCCTGCTTCATAGTGGGGAGCATTTTTGCCTTCCCCGGGCTCCGGAGGCTTTCCTTGAGCCTCCGGGAGGGTGAAAACTGCCTCCCTGGGCTTCGGAGGCTCTTTGGAAGCTGGAAACAGGCCCATTTCTGACTTTCCCGAACTTCCAAAAAGGCCATTTTTCACCCTCCCTGAGCCTCTGTGCCAGTGGTGGGATTCAAATTTCTTTTACTACCGGTTCTGTGGGCGTGGCTTAGTGGGCGTGGCAGGGGAAGGACACTGTAAAATCCCCATTTCCTCCCCACCCCACTAATCTGCTTTCCAGCTCCGTTCTCCTGTGCAGGGCAACCAAAGAAGACCCAACCGATCAGCTGGGACTCGGGAGGCAGAGAATAGATGGGGGTGGGGCCAGTCAGAGGTGGGATTCACCGGTTTCTCCAAAGTACTCAAAATTTCTGCTACCAGTTCTCCAGAACTGGTCAGAACCTCCTGAATACCACCTCTGCTCTGTGCATGCCCTGCACTTACCTGCATCCAATACGGGCTGCATGGGGTCTCCTGGGAGGGTCGGTGCGGGGTAAATGGGGCCAGCCAGGAGTGGGATTTGGTTGTTCTCTGTACTGCACAGAATCTTAGCTAGGATTCTGCGAATCCCCCAGCAGCCCAGCCCTGTTAACTACAGCCTTCCAGCCAGTATAAGAACATATCAGGTTTCTACTCCCAACATTCAATTCTCAAGGATGGTCAATCACCTTGGTGACTAGGCTCAGCCCACTTGAAATGGGTCCTCAGGTTATGGAAAGCCGAGAAGAGACGCCAACATTCCTCTCACCTTGTTGAGCAACTTTAGCCGTGAAATAGCCTTTTGGTGGATAGTAAGTTTCTGTCTTTCAAATCTCCCCAATTGCTCTATGATTGTATGCTTCTTAGGATGAATCATCAAGCTGAAGATCTGCAGATCTCCTGCTATATCTCCATTTTGGTCCATGTACAGTTTATTATGGGAAATATTGCAGAACTCATTCTTCTCCAGAAAGGGATGGAACTAGAATTGAAACGTCAAGGAATTATACAGGTAGAAAACTTTGCTTCTTATTCCATAGGTCCTTTCTCATTTGAATCTTCTACAATTTTCTAACTGGCAAAGATGCTTAATTAGGAGAAACAGGCATTACCATTATTTTTTTAAGTGAGCAAAAAAAAAAAAATCAGCAAAATTTGTCCATCATAATATTTTAACTCCTTTTAAAAAAGCAGGTTGGTTACCAGGGAGCATGGATTTGTCAAGAAGAAAGTTGTCAGCCTGATTTTTTCCCCTGATAGACCAGATGGGAAACATGTCAAGGCGACTTAATTCTACTTTATTGTATGAGCACATTAACAGAATTTTGCAAACTTAAAATCTCCCACCAACTTCATTTTCAGCTCCAAAAGTTAGGGAGGTTTCTTTCTGTCCCATTATAAAGCTGTAGACCAGGGGTCTTCAAACCCGACAGCTTTGAGACCCGTGGACTTCAACTCCCAGAATTCCTCCTTCAGTCATGTTAGCTCAGGAATATTGGGAGTTGAAATCCATAAGTCTTAAACTTGCTAAGTTTGAAGATCCTTGCTGTAGACTTTTCCCCCTTATCTGATCCTTCAGCATATATCCTCCCTGTCCCAAAAGCCAACCTGATATATCATTACACTTTCTAAATACTGTAGGTTATGTAAATGCTAGTGATGTAATGTGATTTCAATAAAATAGTGGTACTAATAAACTAATGTTTGTGATGCTATTAGAAACCTAGTTTTTAAAAGGGGTATTAAGTGGATAAAATGTCTTAAAAATTGGACTCAAATAATTTTAATCTTTTTAATCTTTCTCATAAAACTGTACAGCTATGAATAACAATTCTTCTTTTGTTATCAAATTTTTCCATATTGACCTTAATACAGTAGAATTGATAAATCTCTGTGGTGCAAGGTTTGATGCAAGATTAATAACAATTCTTAAACAAAGCTTATTTAATCTGATTTTAAAATGCCAAGTTTCCAGAAACGTATTTGTGATTTGATCCTAGTGAGAAGTGCATTAGTAAAATGCAGTAGAAAAAATATCTGATCTTTAGCAACTGACAAAGCATAGTGTCTCATGCAAAAACATTTATGGTGCACTGGAAGAAGGAGGGTGTGATGACCCAGGGTGGGATGCAAAAGCAACACAATCACAAAACCAGGTGAAGCCTCTTTAATTCCTTCAACTTCGCTTTAAAGCTCCAATTATCATTGACTGGAGACAAAAAACTCCCCCACAAACAGTTGCAAAACGGAAGCACTTCCGTTCAAACTCAAAATACATATAAATTATAAATAGAAAAAAACAACACAAACCACACTAAAGCAATTACTGAGACAAGGCAGGATAAGGGCTTGAAGACATCCACAGATATCAAAATACACACACTGGGATGGATGCCAAACTCAGATAAGAACAGACAGACTAGAAATATTTTCATGCTTTGTTCCAGCACTGGGCCATGCACAGTCTGTCCTTTTAAACAGTCCTCACAGCTGCAGTCCATGAAAGGGATCAAGGCCCTTTCCTCCCTCATAGACCATGCCATTCACGTTATCCTCTCCTCCCTGCATGCCCTACGATGAAGAGGGGATGGGCCTGGATCTTCCTCTGACTGCCCAGCCAGCCTGTGCCCTTCTCCAGTTTCCTCCACAACCTCCAGAGCCACACTTCCACTCCCTGTCAGCTGTTCCTCCTCTCCCTCAGAGTCAGACTCCAGCAGGGGCATGACAGAGGGATAACAAACTTGTAAGTATATTTGTGAAAATGATCTCAAAATAGTTGCTATTTGCAAATCGAATATGAATCAGCAGTGTGATACTTGTGAAAAGAAGGCAAATATATTCAACAGTATCTCAGGAAGTCAAGGTACTGGTTTGGGGAGATCTCAACTCAATTCCAGGACACCTTGGAGGCACGATGCTCTGATAAAACATTACACAAAATCTGGACCAGCTTCTGGGAAGCTTAATAAAGCCAAGAAAAAGATAATAGCAACTTAGCCTTGAGGAAAGATAGCAAAGAACCACAGGAGCCAAAAATAATAAATCTGGGAGATTACAAAATCTATAGGTTGGAGAAGGGAGGATACAGCACTTTTCCAATAACTGAAAGGTTTTAGACAAAAGGTAAGATCTTTTCACTGTTATTCTAGAGTGTCAGATGTGGTAGCATGAACTCGGTCACAAGAAAGGAGATTCTGGCCAGGGGTGGGCTGCTATGGGTTTGCCCGGGTTCAGGTGAACCCATAGCTAATGTTATATCTGGTTTGGAGAACCCCCAAATCCCACTCCTGGCTGGCCACACCCACCCCTCCCCAACCCTTCCAGGAGTTTCACATGGCCTGTTTTGGATGTGAGATAAGTGTAGGACCTCTGTGGACACTCGGGGAAGGGAAAAATGGGCCTCCTGGACACTCTGGAAGGCCAGAAATGGGCCACGGTGCAAGAGGCCAACTAGGCCACACCCACCATGGCCGTGCCCACTCAGCAACCGGACAGAGAACTGGTTGCTGAAATTTTTGAACCCCACCCCTGATTCTGGCTGAAGGAGAGTAAAAATTCTAGAAGGAGGAGCAGTTTTAGAGAAAATCAGAGAAATACAGTCTCCCCTTCCCTGATAGTCTTAATGCAAAGACTGATCAAGCATCCATCCGAGAAGCTTTAAGTGGAATTCCTGCAGAGATGAGGAGTTAGGCTATATGGTCTCAGGTCTTTTTCAAATTTATAAAGGTAAAATTCTATGATGCTAATCACAAACAAATGGATTTATTTAAAAATGCATACTTCCTTTTAAAATCAGCAGTGCTCAATATCAACATTTATCTGTCATGGGAAGCTCTTTTTGGCCTTTTGTAGCATAAGGAGATTGATACGGTTCCCCTCCCTCTCCCTTGTACTCCTTCTCCAGCAGAACTAAGATTAATGGATCTATGTTGGGACCTCATACCTGCCACGGCTGTAGCCTTGGAGCCCACAAATTCCCTTTGTTCTCCTTCCTTCTCCTCCTGGATCTGGAGGAATATGCAGCACTCAAGGCATAGGCCAGAGTCTTAATGATATCATAATAATTTTCATGATTCCTAATACGTTGCCTGTTTCTTTTCTCTTGGGTCTCCAGCAGTGTTTTCTGGGTGCACCTTCTCCGGCCTTTGACAGAAAAGATATGCTTAGAAAAAGAACAGTCAAAAGAGTGATCTACAAACTGGGGATCTTCAAGGAATTTGGGTTCTACAAAGAGTGCAGGTTCAAAGGCATCGTTGTTTGGTCTTTCTGTCATCAGAAAACTAAAGTTCCATAAACTGTGGACGTATTTGAGAAGTCTGTGGTCATTCAAATAAAACAATTCCAAGTTTGTAAGAATCCAAATTTTCCCTTCAATGGGTCCTGGCAAACCTTCAAATATTAAATGGAAAGGACGAATAGTGTCCAATTGGAAATCAAGTTCTGTGAAGTAAATGTAGACGTTGACTTGTCTCCACTGAGAGAGGGCATCCCTGAGGAGTACTGTATTTCCAGTCGATGAGAATTGTTGTGATATAACAACACAAATTCCATTCCTCACAAGCAAAGGAGTAAAAGTCCTCATGAACTTCTCTCCCTTCTCTGTGTCTGTGCTAAAGAGACCAATCAAGGTCCATCTGAAATGGAGGAGCAATTGGACAATTCCTGGGTACTGGATCCCTTCTTTGGGAAGCATCCCATGGAAAAAAGCGAATTGACTTTTATCACTCAGAGCCGCTGAAGCAATTTTATCACTGATCTGAAAAAGCAACCGAGAATATTGTTCTATATTTGGGGTCAGATCAAGCCCAAAATATTAGCTTTTAATAAATACATCTTTGTTCTGGTGAACATATTACAATAGTTTATTAATTTGCCAGTGCTTAAATATTAAAGCAATGTTAACAAATTGTACTCTATATAAAAGTGGCATGCAAGAAACAAATTAAGTAAAAAAAAAGGCAAATCATATTTCTGTATCACTCTTAGAATTTACAGTAATTAGACTAAAATATGCAGATGTCCACTGAAGTGTTGCAATTATTATGGGCCAAAATTATATGTAATTGTTGAGGGTTACTATATGTTTCTCTGCTTTTATAGTCTAGATTCTTTGTGCAGCTATTTTTGTATCTTCTTTTCCAGTTGTACAATACACAGGAAAATTCTGTCACCTTAATGTAATTCAGTTGTACAATCCAAGAGGTCTTTAACTGAAATTTGTGTGTTCTAACAGACAAAATTTTGGGAGTGTATTGGTTTACATAGCTTTAATTTTACACCAACAATTTTATGCCCTGATTTTAGACAAAGAAGAAATCTTGTGAATTCCCAGTTCAGTTCTCAGGGCAGCACTGAACTCTTTTTTCCACCTCCAAGATATTACTCAGAGGCTGTGATTGGGTTTGTTCTAATATTTGTTCAAAGCCCCAAACATCACATCGATATAAGAACATGGCTTTATATACTTTAAAAATTGTGGCTAAGGAAGCTGACTAGCGATGAGTTTTTAATTTAAGCAGTGTATTCTCTCGTGTCCTTGTTTTAAGTGAGTTCCTTTGATGAGGAGGGATCCAAGATGCAATCTCAGTGAAAACTACCCCTAGATAAGGAAAGGTGTGAACAAGGAGAGATTTAACCTGGGAATAAGGACAAACTTTCTGACAGTGAGAACAATCAACCAATGGAACAGAAGTTGACCTCGGAAGTTGTGGGAGCGCCATCACTTGAGACTTTCAGGAAGAAATTGGACTGCCATTTGTTAGAAATGGTGTAGGATCTCCTGCTTGGGTGGTGGGTTGGA
Source organism: Pseudonaja textilis (assembly GCF_900518735.1). The sequence continues at coordinate 78,393 of NW_020769603.1, forward strand.
CTACTACATGACCTACAAGGTCCCTTCCAACTCTGATTATGTGTTATCTGTTGCTCTGTTGGCTTACCATCAACTAGCCATTTATGCCTATGATTCCCTTTTTTCAAAAATGGTATCTTTTGAATATTTGTAAAAACTCTTGTATGTACAAAGGAAGGGGGCACCAAGATTTGTCAGTGCTTAGGGCACCAGTGAGCCTTAATCCGCCACTGCCAAGTCTGAACCTTGAGGTATCCCATTCTTCCCACCATGTAGATGTACTTCCATTGAGGACTACACACTGAGTGTGGTTGGTCAGCCAAAACTCTGTCTTTTTTTAAAGCAAGAAATTCTTTATTCCAATACCCACTCTTAACTCTACCCAGGAGAACCTCCACATTCATTTTAGCCACAATATCTATTAGACCAATTGTCCAATAATTGCTAGGGTCTTTTTTATTCCCTTCTTTACATATATAAAATACCGTTGCCACTTTCCACCCTATTGGATATAGCAGTTACTATTTCAGGCTATTTTCTGAATAATTCAGTTTGCAAAAAAAAAACCCATATCCAGAGGTATTATTGCTCTTCAAGATTTTGATGATGAATTTGAACACAAATACATTAAGGGAGAAATTGTGCACATATTGGCTAATGTACTTGAAATGTTTTTAATAAAGTGGTTAAAGTAACGGTACTGATCCCCAAGAGTCCATAAAACATATGTATTTTATCAAAAGTACAAATGATAATGTGTTGGAATTCTTTGAGTTTGCTCACCATTGAAACTATCCTTATTTTGATTTAGATCAGGGGTAGTCAACCTTTTTATATCTACTAGCCACTTTTGTATCTCTGTTAATAGTGAAATTTTCTCTAACCGCCCACCGGTTCCACAGTAATGGTGATTTATAAAATAGGAGACAAAACCCCTGCTGCCCACCATGAAAGCTGGAACACCCACTAGTGGGCGGTAGGGACCAGGCTGATTACCACTGATTTAGATTGTGTATAAAATGAGAGCTTTCCATCACCGCTGCAGATTTGTATTATACAAGACTCTTTAATTGAACACATAGTTTCTCCTCCCCTCCATAAGTGTGCAGTGGAAGTTCCCAAAGCCATAATGATGGTGTTATGAGAGGATATTTCTATTTTAATCCTTCCTCCCTCCCCAATGTGTACCTCAATCTTCATCTATAACACTTACAATGGCTAAAGTGAAAAGCAGCTCTTAAATTCCATAGAGAAGGCATGGTTAGAGCTACAACTCACCCACCACCACCCTACTCACTCTACCAGATAGAGAAACAGAGCACAAACCTGTGGGACTTTGTAGGTTCCTACTAATGTTGACAACTGGATGGAGATGTCCCTGTCAGCAGCATCAAGAATAGCCAAAATGTTGTCTTTTCTTCCACAGCTGTAGTTGGGAACATTGGCATCTCCTACAGATAGAATATCCAGCGAGGCATCTGAAGTGCCAAGTGTACTCATATAGTTGTCATGGATGTTGTAGCCAAGTGTGAGATTGTGCAGCAGCTGGGAATTTTTGTTGGCCACTTGAATATTTGAAGCAAATCGTATTATTCCTGACTTACCATAAGGTGAACTAGTGTAAAAATTCTCGTGTTAATATCAGCAGCTTCAACAGCAATAACAAAAAAACTTTTCTTCTATTAAATCCTCATTTCTCCACATGCACACTGAGTGTTAAACCAATACTGGTGCAAAACAAGGCAAATGACAGTCACCTATCACTATTTAATATTTGTGAGTTTTGAATAGATGGGATGGAGATGGTCCTCCATCAGAGGACTATACACTATAATGCATGATGGTACTAAGTTTCATCTGTGCAGTAACCAGGTTGCAATATTATTCAATCATTCAAGTTGAATCATCATAAAAGGAAGGGGATATTTTATAAGTAATCCATAAAAAGAAGCTCTAAAAGCAACTTATCCTCTGCTCCTATAAGGATCAGTCATTGAATATCAATACGCTGTGTTAAAATATGAGCTGGTCAGAGTTAACTACAACCATCATGATTTTAAACAAAAGTCAGTATCCAGATCATGACCTCAGGATTGGATGGGGAGTGGAAAATAATGTGAAATTATTTCAGGATTTTTTTTCCCACCCCAACTTTGGATTTGTGCCTCTTCCAGAAAATAAGAGAAGGTCCTGCAATATAGGTAGCCCTCAACTTACAACCATAAGTGAGCCCAGGCTTCATTTTGCTAAGTGAGACGTTTGTTAAATGAGTTTTGCCTCATTTTAAAACTTTCCTTGCCACCGTTGTTAAGGGAATCACTGTACTTGTTATGTTAGCAACATGATTGTTAAGTGAATGTGGCTTCCCCATTGACTTTGCTTGTTGGAAGGGCCCAAAAGGGGATCACATAACACACACCCCTCAGGACAGTGCAACCATCACAAATAAGAGTCAGTTGCCAAGAGCCTGAATTTTGATTCGGTGACCACAGAGATGCTGCAACTGTTGTTAAGTGTGTGAAAAATGCCCCCAAGTCACTTTTCCCAGTGGCGTTGTAACTATGAACGATCATTAAATGAACTGTTGTAAGTCAAGGACTACTTGTATAGGAGCAAATGAATAAGAAGAAAAGAATGAGAGCATTAGACTTACGAATGGAGGAAATGCCATTCCATCACACTTGAGTGACTTACATGTGAGACCGACTAGAAGGAGTCATGTTAAAACTCAACATTATAGGCAATATGGTTGATACACTGATGACTATGCTAACCAGATGGTCTCCTAGCTTGTAATAGCTCCATGGTTTCTCTCCATCCTGGTACTTGGGATTCAGCGGACACTTCCTTTGAAGCTTCCCAGAGACCGGCTGGCACACCAACAGCATTGGAACGAGAAGCAGGAGCTCCATATCTTATGAGGCTGAGACAATCTCTTTCCTGTTTCTAAAGAAAAGTAATATTCAAAGGACTCTCATAAGCTGGACTATCCAGGGTCTTTCCTGATTCAAAGAGAGACAAGCCGAGCTTCACCTGGAAAGCAGAGGCAGTACATTTAAGAACACAACACCTTGCTTGCCCCAAAATGTGGGCCACCCAGAATAGGAGCTGTAGCATTTATCCTTTGCTAATGTGAGATCCCTTCCTTCTGAAGTTTATATCGAAGGCAATCATTAGAGAAGCATCAGTAGTCTCAAAGACTTCTTGGATAGGGATAATCATGCTGAGAAGCAAATTCTTCTCTTGGGATCCTTTTGTCAATGTTCCATGTGTAGCTGGAGAAAAACATGCTAGTGAGAAATCACAAATGCACCTCTGAGGATATTTTTCTATAGTGCTTGTGATCTTTCCTGTCAGGACATGTCCAGAAAGCTGGAGGTAGATAATTCAACATCTGTGTCAGGCCTGCCTCCGTTCAAAACCCAAGAAAGAAAATCCCCCAACTCCATTGAAGTAGACAAGAGATACTTTTACTGAGTTTAACAGATAATCAGAGTTGGAAGGGACCTTGTAGGTCATCTAGTCCAACCCCCCTGACCAAGCAGGAGACCCTACACCATTTCTGACAAATGGCAGTCCAATCTCTTCTTGAAAGTCTCAAGTGATGGTGCTCCCAAAACTTCTGAGGGCAACTTCTGTTCCATTGGTTGATTGTTCTCACTGTCAGAAAGTTTCTCCTTATTTCCAAGTTAAATCTCTCCTTGTTCAGTTTCCATCCATTATTCCTTGTCTGGCCTACAGGAGCTTTAGAAAATAGCTTGACTCCTTCCTCTCTGTGGCAGCCCCTCAAATATTGGAAGACTGCTATCTGTTGTATATAGTCATTTACATACTTGAAATACTACGTTCCGATTGGATCGCTATTGCCGCCTATTGATTGGCTACTTTAAGACTGTTGCGATTGGTCCGCCTGATGGCGGGAAGTTTAAGGAACTGTCATTGGCCGCAAGCCATGAGCCATGAGCAGCCACTATAAAAGAGGCTGTCACGGCTCCGGTTTTGTTGAAGTTACTGGTTACAAATAAAGAGCTTGAATTCACACTGGTCTCAAGTCAGATCTTTCCCGTGACATAACACTGGCGATGAAGGTGGGATGCTGAGATAAGGAGACCAGTAAGCACGTGGCAACAAGAACCGAGCAACCGACGAGATGGCCGGTAACAACTCGCCACCTGCACCATTCAACCCAGCAGAGGAGGACTGGGAATTGTACATTAACAGATTCCTCAGGTTCCTCGAGAGCAACGAACTTCAGGGGATAACCAATCAAAGGAAGAGAGCCGTATTCCTGACGCACTGTGGCCCCACAGTTTTCAAAATGGCCAAGGCATTGGCCAAACTCAAGGACGTTAAACAGATGGCGTGGCCAGATTTGAACCGGCTACTGAGAGCCCATTATGCACAAGCTGTCTCCAGCCTTATCTGGAGACACGAATTTTACAAATGAGATCAACGAGAAAGCAAGAGCATCAGAGATTTTTCATGGCAGCCCTAAGAGACATTGGAGGGGCATGCGACTTTCTCAACATGGACAAAGCCATGAGAGACCACGTGGTCCTCGGACTGAGAGACCTTACTCTACAAAGCCGACTGCTGATCCGACCCAATACCACCGTAATCAAAGCCATCGCTGAAGCCACTGCTGCTGAAGCAGCGAAAAAGTCAGCAGCCACCATGCGACAAATGAATACAGCTGCCCAAGAGACTCAGGGTGACCTGAACCAAGCCCGAGACAAGAAATCAAAGGGCAAGTACTGAGGGACCCCTATATCATTTAATTTGAATCCTAACATACCGCCAGTCAGGCTTAAGGCCAAATGAGTTCCCTTTGCACTAAAACTGAAAACTGATGAGCAATTGAACAAACTCATCGCACAGGGGGTGTTGGAACCCATCGATCATGCAAGATGGGATACTCCAATTGTGATTCCCATTAAGCCAGATGGGTCTGTGCGCATTTGTAGTGACTATAAGGCCACCCTTAACCATGCGTTACAACAAAGCGCATACCCCATTCCAGTAGTCCAGCATCTTTTACACTCATTAGGGGGAGGAAAAGTTTTCGTGAAGCTCGATCTTGCACAAGCGTATCAACAGTTGCCAGTCGACCCCGAGACAGCAGAGGCACAGACTATTGTGACACATAGGGGGGCATTCAAATGCAACAGACTGCAATTCGGCGTCAGCGTGGTCCCAGGCGTTTTCCAAAGTCTGATGGAGCGCCTTTTGACAGGACTCAAGGGGGTGGTCCCTTACTTTGATGATGTATTGGTATCCGCCAGAGACAAAAAGCAACTAAAAAACCGACTGAGGGAAGTCTTGCGAAGATTTAGAGAAGCGGGACTCAAAGTCAAAAGAGAAAAATGCCAACTAGCCACAAAGCAGGTTGAGTTCCTGGGATACCTCATAGATGAAGAAGGGATCCACCCCACCGAGAAAAAAATAAGAGCTATCAAAGAGGCACCCAGACCCAAGAATAAAGCTGACTTGCAGGTATTTTTGGGACTCATTAACTTTTACAATGTCTTTTTGCCACAGAAGGCAACAATAGCAGAACCATTGCACAGACTACTAGATAAAAAAACTATCTGGACCTGGGGCCGATGAGAGGAAGCTGCATTCCAGGGAGTTAAAGACTTACTGACATCCGAATCTGTGTTAATTCAATATAGTGACACCCTGCCACTAACAGTCACCTGTGATGCATTTCCATTCGGCATTGGCGCCATACTCAGCCACACATTACCCAACAGCAGAGAGGCACCGATTGCCTTCTATTCCAAAATGCTGTCAAAAGCTGAAATAAATTACAGCCAACTGGTCAGAGAAGCTCTAGCCGCAATAACAGGGGTCAAATGATTTCACGAATACCTTTACGGTAGGACATTCTCTCTAATCACAGACCACAAGCCATTATTGGGAATACTCGCGGGGAACAAGACCACCCCCAACATCCTGTCACAACGGATGACAAGGTGGTCAAAGTTCCTCACCGCATACAATTACAAACTAATCCACCAATCAGGAAAGGACATACCCCATGCGGAAGCCTTGAGCCGGTCACCCCTACCAGAACTGGATGACGACCCGGCACCTACCACAACCACTCTACAAATTGAGACATTACCGAACCTTCCCATCACCGCATCAGACATTGCAAAAGAAACAGCAAAAGACGCACAGATGGTGTGGATTTTGAACTGGGTACATAGGGGCTGGCCAGAAACTTACTGACAAAACTTTTAAACCTTTCTGTAACCAACAAATTGAACTTTCCATTGTGAAGGGATGTATACTGTGGAGAGATAGGGTTGTCATTCCAGAAAGACTGCAGGAAAAAGTACTGTGCATGTTACACGAAGGACACCCGGGCATCGTAAAAATGAAATCCCTGGCCAGGAGTTACGTTTGGTGGCATGGGGTGGACAGGGATATTGAAAAATGGGTGGGAACATGCACTAAATGCCAAAAATCCAGCCCTACCCCCCCCACACACCAATCCTTGACTGGGAGACACCCAGGGGCCCCTGGTCGAGGATCCATATAGATTTCGCAGGACCTACAAAAGGATATACACTAATAACTGTCGATGCTTACTCCAATTGGCTGGAGGTTAGCATCATGAATTCCATGATGACAGAAGCCATCGTCAAACAATTAAGAAAATTATTCGCAACGCATGGGTTACCGGACCTATTAGTCTCAGACAGCGGCCCACAGTTCATGGCGTTGTCATTTGAAAAATTCCTCACTGAACAGGGCATATGGCATGCCCTAACAGCACCCACTTACCCGGCCACAAATGGACGGGCGGAAGGCATAGTTCGGTATACCAAAGAGGCATTAGACAAGCTAGACACAGGCAACATTCAAGAAAAAATTGATAAAATGCTAACCATCCAACATATAACCCTGAGCACATCGACTAACAAGAGCCCAGCAGAACTTCTGATGGGCAGGAAACTACGGTCGCACCTGGATAGGTTACACCCCACATACAGCCCTGAAAAGCCACCAGACTCCTCTAGTAAATACCGCACATTTACACCAGGAGATCTAGTATATGCCAAAATCTTACAGGGTATACTTTGTATACCGGCTAGAATCACCCAAATAATGGGGCCTGGCTCATACCAACTAGAAACAGAGGATAGAAGAAGCTGGAAGAAACACATAGACCAACTAAGGTCTAGGACAATAGAACGAAACACCAACATCCCTAGGCATACGGAACAAACACACACAGATACCACACCAAACCACCAATAGCAAAACCAGAGAGGAGGGAGATCCCTCAAACGCAAATAAAAGGGGATGGGGAGACCCTCCGGTAACACAACAAAAAACAAATCACCAAACAACACCAACAGTAGGCCCATCAAAAAGAAAAAACTACTTACCTGCAGGCGACTTCGGAAGAAGAGAGCTGGCAGCAGAAAAACATCATGAAACCACTCCTGGAAGAAGCAGCCAAGCCAACTCAACCAGCCTGGGTGGACCAGGCAGGAGCGGCAGAGCTGACTCAACCAGCCCGGGTAGACCAGATGGGAGCGGCATGGCTGACTCACCCTTCCAGGAGGTTTGAAGGAGAAGGACAGGAGAGTCAGCGATCCCGTCCGAACCAGCCGAAGACAACACCGCAACTGAATTGCGCAGGTCAAGTAGGAACCATAAAAGCCCCACCTACTTACGTGACTACATAACGTAGGTTGGACCAAACCAAGTGGGGAGGGGTGTTGTATATAGTCATTTACATACTTGAAATACTATGTTCCAATTGGATCGCTATTGCCGCCTATTGATTGGCTACTTTAAGACTGTTGCGATAGGTCCGCCTGACGGCGGGAAGTTTAAGGAACTGTCATTGGCCACGAGCCGCAAGCAGCTGCTATAAAAGAGGCTGCTGCAGCTCCGATTTTGTTGAAGTTACTGGTTACAAATAAAGAGTTTGAATTCACACTGGTCTCGAGTCAGATCTTTCCCGCGACGGAACACTATCCTGTCTCCCCTGGACCTTCTCTTTTCTAGACTAGCCAAGCACAGTTCCTGCAACTGTTCATTGTAAGTTTTAGCCTCCAGTCCCCTAATCATCTTGGTTTCTCTTCTCTGTACTTTTTCTAGAGTCTCAACATCTTTTTTATAATGTGGTGACCAAAACTGGATGCAGTACTCTAGATGTGGTCTTACTAAGGCTTTATAGAGTGATATTAGTACCTCAACTGATCTTGATTTTATCCCTCTGTTAATGCAACTTAGGATTGCATTAGCTTTTTTGGCTGCTGCTGCACACTGCTGGCTCATTTAGCTGGTTGTCCACTAAGACTCCAAGATCCTTCACACAGTTATTGCTATTGGGCCTGGTTTCACCCAGAGTTTGAAATGATAGCAGCAAAAGAAAAGCAAGATCTGATCCAAAAGGTGTGAAAATAATATATTGAAAGTTTCCCCCAAACCCTTCTCCCAGGAACCCAGGCTGAATGTCCAATCCACATTCCGCATAGTGTCATGTGAACACATCTTCAGGTATTTTCGTCCACCTGGAGTTCTAGGACAGTTGGCCTTGACTGGGTGTAAACAACTCCATTCAGCAGTGCAATAATACATGAGAGCAAATCTCCCTTTTAGTTCACATGGACATTCATCACACCAGCTCACGTCCCAAACCCAAACATCATGCCCCCACTCCCGTTACTATGGCAGCCCATGCTGGAGATCCAGCTGACAATCTATGTGTCAGGGCTCCAACAATCCACCTCCATTCAAACCATGAGTCTCTAGCCGCATCTCTCAGAGTTTAAAAAAAATGATTTATTAGGAGTGAACATGTCAGCATTACCTGGGCGCAACCAATTCTTAGACACATCATTCATCTCTCACCCTTGAACCTGGGTCTTCCCCCAACACCTGGATGTATATTCTCCAATGGGACACATCCATAGCCAAGAATCGTCAATCATGCTCTCCAGTAATAATCTCGTGTGCCAGAAGCTTTGGCCGCCTAGCAATTATCTATGAAAATATTTAAGGTATGCATTACTCCCACACACACATTCCCTTTCTGCTGACAACTCTAAAAGACCAGAGAAATAGTTTTGAGTTGACACTATGTCTTTCAACATGGCCTCTTGTCTCCAGAGACTGCTGGGGAAGGTCACCCAGATCTATGGAGTTTGCAGCCACTCTAGATTGGTGGCACTTGGTTCTCAACTTTTCTATTACCTATTTCCTTATCTTCTTATGGCTATAACTTTGTTGCTTGTACCTTGTGATTTATGTTGATTGCCTTTATCCTAGTAGGATTTATGTTGATTGCTTTATTTTGTATCCTATGAGTATCACCGAGTGTTGTACTTTATGATTTATGATGATTGTATCTTATGATTATGAATGGTTATAAATGGTCCAGGTCATATACGTTTTATAGTCCAAAGAATATCCAATTACAAAGTCTTCTTACCGGTTGCCTTTGTCATTTCCAGTAAACAAAAATATCAATGTATCACTTGTTTCTTGTATGTACACTGAGAGTTTATGCACCGGAGACAAAATCCTTGTATGTCCAATCACACTTGAACAGTAAAGAAGTCTGTTCTAGAGCTGTCTCTCATCTAATGCCAAGGGAGCCATCAGTACCACTGAACTTGGCCTAATGTTACAAGTAGAGCCTGTTTGTTTATTTAAGACTGTTGCCTTAAAGTCCATTAAAACTCATATAAGAACTCTATAAGATTTCATAGTCAAAGCTTCACTTTCTTCTTACTTTTATTTGCTGTAGTGGAGAGTTTATGGAGTGTTTGCTTCCTCTTGTGAGGTGCCCAAGCTTTTTTGTTAATTCTTTTGCAATCTTGTACATCCAATAACAATATAATTGGATGAAAAGTTATGTCAGGTTTGGGTATCCCAAGCCAAAATACAGAAGACTGACATATTATGCCTCACCATCCAATTCTATCATTAACAGGGACCTCTACATACAACAACACAAAATAAACTTCCACAAATAGAGTACAAACCAACATCTCTGAGGGAGATGGGTGGTTAAGAGATGTTATGATATGTACAGAATAACCCTTGAGTAACAAGGATATGTACATAGAAACGTTTAGGAGAATAGTTATGAATAATTATTCAGCTACACACAGATACGCTAAATTGGGTTAAAGTTTACTTTAAGAAATAGTACTATAAACAGTCCAGGTCATATACCTTTTACAGTCCAAAGAATATCCAATTAGAAAGTCTTCTTACCGGTTGCCTTTGTCATTTCCAATAAACAAAAATATCAATGTATAAGCACAGCATAAATACAACAGAAAACCTTTGAGAGCAACAGAATGTCAGAGAGACAGAATGTCAGAGAGAGCAAGCTATGATCTCTAGCTCCCTCTTATGGTAATTTGCAATATAATCAACCAATCAGAATATAGTATAAATCAATACTATTGGTTGGTTTATATATTGCCAACCCAACTAATTGGTGGACAGATTCCTAACAAGAGATATGAAATATAAATAAATAAACCTCCCAATTGAACATGCTCTACATGGGCTACCGTTGAAAATTATCCAGAAGCTTCAGCTGGAGCAAAATGAGGTTGCATGAGCCATGCTAGGTGCCCAAAGAGGGGCACAAATAACACCTTTGCTCTGTGAAGTAGACTGGGTGTGGGTGCCAGTTTGTTTCCTGGTCCAATTCATCATGTTGGCTATCACCTATAAAGGCCCACCTGTCATAGGATTAGGATACCTATTGAACCAGCTTTGCCCCATCAGAGCAACCTTCCTACTTATTCAGACAGAAAATGTATGCCATTGGCCCCATCACTCAAAGTATTTGAACCACAACTTTCAATTGTCTTCTGCCCCTGTATTGTGGAACGTCTTGTCCTCAGTGGTGAGGAAGTTCCTCAATCTCTTGGCCTCCCATGAAGGGATTAATTATAAAAGGATTCCTTGTGTACAGGAAGCAGAGGTGTGCAAACCAATGTCTGCATTTCCTGCATCGGATGTAGAGAGCATATCTTTCTCCTTCTGTCCTAGCCACTTCTTACAGAGGCAAAATTGGGAGCATTTTAACAAACTACATCACTGTTTGGTTTGGTGGCAGGAGTACCTCAGATAGAAAGTTCCTACAGAGAGTGGTAAGGGCAGCCAAGATTACAGGAAGCTTGCTTCCTGTCATTCAGGATACTGCTTATAAGTGCTATGGGCTTAGAGTTCAAAGTGTCAACTCATAAAATATTTCTATGGTTGTTTTAGAGTTGCCAACAGAAAGGGAGCAGGGGATAGGGGTTTGAAAGAGGAGAGAGGCAGCTTGGAAATCAAAAGTGCATTCCATACATAGTTTTTCAGAGATAGTAACTAGGTGACTGAAGTTTCTGCTGTGCAAAAATCTAACTGGAGAACACGATTGATGACTCTTGGCTATGGATGTGTCTCACTGGAGAATATGAATTATAATATTATATAGCAGGACTGCCTGACTCTGTAACAGCTTTGTTTCTGATGCCATCCATCAGATAAACTCACAAGATCGTTTTTCTCACCAAGTACATGAATACATCCAAATTAGACTGTGTTGTTCCTCTGTGTCATCCTCTGTGTCACATTCCTAAACAAGGTTGTTATTTGGAAGTGGGAAGGTAGATGGCATCACTCTCACAACACTAAACCTGTTAGATGTGCCCCAGATGTTATCCCTGATAGCAAAACAAAGATGGATCCCACTTCTGAATCAAATGCAGGACACCGAAAACTAATAACCACGGCTTTCTTCAGCTATTATTTATTCAGTGTGCACAGGAGGGATTTCTCTCCCAAAAATAGTTGGAGAAAATCTTACAGACAAAATGATGCATTATACATTTCAGGAAAAGGAAGACAAATTTATGATTACACATATGTCCATTTAATTAATTAAGCATGAATAGTCATAATTAGCAAGTATCTGGTTATTTTCCTGCCCATCTATAGTTACTATCTTCAAGAAAGAAATATAACCTAAATTTATTTATTTATTTATTTATTTTGTCAAATGATTATAAGATAACAGATATAAGTATAAACATAGTTATGATTACATGAAATGGATTTGGACATTGACCACTCTGTTGTTGAAGTTGTATTTCCTGCAATCAAGTTTGGTGCGGTTTACCTTGAGTTTGTATCTATTGTGTGCTCTCATATTGTTATGGTTGAAGCGGAAGTATTCATTGACAGATAGGACATTGCAATATATAATTTTATGTACTATACTTAGAATGGACCGAAGGCGGCGTAGTAAAAGGAAAGATGTAAGTTGGGTTGCTATTTTGACAAAACATGAGAAAAGAGGGTTGCCCCATGCATTCCTATCATATTTCTAGCTTTTTAATTTAGCCTTCCAAGAATTTGTTTTTTTTCACAATCTTATCTTCCAGCTGAGTTATTTATTTGAAACAAAACCATTGGCATCCTCATGTAAGGAGAACAGCTTGGATCATTTCCTAAGTTTGACCTGTTGGAACATATTGAGATTCAAAACATTTCTGTGTCACATTTCTACCTTACTTTGGTTGTAAGGTGCACCTTTGTATTCAGGTCTGGCCTCAGAATGATAATGTAGCACTTGGGGAAGAAGATGCAGCCCAGCAGCCCAGCATTGGAGGCCAAGATGGAGAAGACCTGCACAGCCACCATGTATTTCCCTTTGGTACTCAGGTAGGTGGGCACAAAAGTCACCCAGACACTGCAGAAGACCAGCATGCTGAAGGTGATCAGCTTGGCTTCATTGAAGGTCCCAGGCAAATTCCTGGCCAGGAAAGCCACTGTGAAGCAGATGGCAGCCAGGAAGCCCAGGTAGCTGAGGGTGATGTAGAACATGACAACATAGCCTTCGTTGCATTGCAGGATGATCTCTCCATGTTGGGAGTAAAGGTCAGAGTCAGGGAATGGGGGAGAAATTCCCAGCCACATGGAGCAGATGATAGTTTCAACAGCAGAACCAGAAAGGATGATGGAGTTGGCCAAGCTCTTACCCAACCATCTCTTCATTTGGTTTCCTGGCTTTGTTGCCAGAAAAGCCAGCACTACAGTGATTGTTTTGGCCAAAAGAGAAGAAATAGCAACTGAGAAGACAATGCTGAACACTGTTTGTCGGAGAAGACAGGTGGCTTTCCTTGGCTGACCAATGAAGAGAAAAGAAGACAAGAAGCAAAGCAGGAGGGAAACCAGGAAGATGTAAGAGAGATCTCGGTTGTTGGCTTTCACAACAGGAGTTTCTCGATATTTAAGAAATATGGCCAAAATAAAACCTGTTGTTAGGAACAAGAGTAGGGCAAAGGAGACTAGGATAATACCCAGATGTTCTTTATAAGACAGGAAAGTTATAACTTTTGGGATACATTGAACTCGGTCCTCGTTTGGATATTTATCAGTTGGACACTTGGTACATTTTTCTGTATCTGAGAAAAACAAAAAGCAATATTTTTAAAAAATTGTGTACTTTTACCTTTGGAAAAAAAAAAAACCACATTCTTTGAACATCAGATGATACCAGGAGCATTTTCCATAATACATTTCTTAACATTTCCATAGGATTTCATTGACGTCCCATGTTATCTGCAGAATCTTCATATGAACCCCTTAAAGGTAAATAATGAATCAGTTAATCTTTCTAGGTACACTTTCTGGGTTCTGCCAGATGGCATTTCTTAATATATTGGACTCAGAGGGTGCCTCTCTTGTGGAATCTACCAAAGATAACTAGTCCTGCATGGAATATATACTGGGAGCAGTTGTGATACTGGTGTATTGAGGCGCACCTATTAATGTCCATGCCATCTCATCATGGAGCAGGATTACGCTTTTAGTGATCCTCAAGGCGAGGCACATGTAGACAGTGTTGCAATAATTCTTCCAGAAGGTAGATCTAAAACAATTCCTGAAGTTTCAAAGAACTCAGATGTTCCTAGAAAGGCAAATATGGAAGGAAACATCCAAACTGAAAAACATAAGAAATTTTTCTCCTCTCTGACAGAAGTAAAGTTTGGCTGGTCTGCCACACTCTCCTATCTTGAGCCAGCTCCTACTTTGAGGTTTGTTTGTTTGTTGTTTGCTATTCTTTTTCTTAGATAAGAAATTGTGCTATTTGAAAATAAACAAGAAAACAATTGAGCTTCAATGCTCAATTGACTTTTTATCATTGACTTTTATTAAAGTGCTCTGGCTACATCAAGTTTCACAAATCAATCCTTTTATGTGGTGTCACTCACCTTCCTGAGTGGAGATGGTTCCCTCTGGACAAGGAATGCAGTCGTAGCAGCAAACTGGCTTTCCTTCTTGAGCCCGTTTGACAAACCCAGGATGACATTTTTCCACACATTTGGACTGAGGCAGAGACTAAGCAGAAAAACAAGGAATGCCAAGCAAACAAACAAAAAGAGTCAGGACCAACCATCCATGGAAAGATAGGCAATCTACTGAAATCTGTGAACCTTCTTAAAAGGAGCAGAAGTCCTACTGCTCTTTTTCAGTTGGGTTAAAGAGAGACATGGATAACTCTGGGCAGGTTTAGGCTGCTTGAAGCCATCATAGACCATGGAACTGCCCTTTCAGGGTGACACTAGAACACTGGGCCATATCTAACAAAATAAAATTCAATGTAGAGAAAAGTAAAGTAAAACCAAAAGTACCCATAAAGACTGGGTGAAACCAGGCTCAATAGTAGTAACTGTGAGAGGGATCTTGGAGTCTTAGTGGACAACCAGCTAAATATGAGCCAGCAGTGTGGAGCAGCAGCAGCCAAAAAAGCTAATGCAATCCTAAGTTGCATTAACAGAGGTATACTATCGAGATCAAATGAGGTACTAATATCACTCTATAAAGCCTTAGTAAGACCACATCCAGTTTTGGTCACCACATTATAAAAAAAGATGTTGAGACTCTAGAAAAAGTGCAGAGAAAAGCAACCAGGATGATTAGGGGACTGCAGACTAAAACATATGAAGAATGGTTACAGGAATTGGGCCTGGCTGAACAGTGAAGAGAAAGACCAAGGGAGACATGATAATAGTCTTCCAATATTTGAGGGGCTGCCACAGAGAGGAAGGGGTCAAGCTATTGTCTAAAGCACCTGTAGACAAGGAATAATGGATGGAAACTGAACAAGGAGAGATTTAACCTGGAAATAAGGAGAAACTTTCTGACAGGGAGAACAATCAACCCATGCAACAGCTTTGCCTTCAGAAGTTGTGGGAGCATCATCACTTGAGACTTTAAACAAGAGATTGGACTGCCATTTGTCAGAAATGGTGTAGGATGTCCTGCTTGGGTGGGGGTTGGACTAGATGACCTATAAGGTACCTCCCAACTCTGATTATCTTACTTTCCCTAATCAGGACAAGATGAAGCTTATTTCTCACTAGGACCAACAGATCTCTAACCAGTCATGATTATATTTGATCTGAATTAACCCAAGCTTTAACTCAAGCATTAGTTAGGTACCAGTTAGGCATACGATAGCCAGCACTGGTGGTTTCTCAACAGTTTGACGGAGATATTAAATTATAGAAGACATCCAAAAGAGCAACAACAAAGATCTAAAGAACAGTCACAGAATATCCAATGATGGAGAAGACTGAATCAGTTTAAAAGAGTGTTCCTGTAGAAGATGACCAGGCTTAGCCCAAGAGAGGCGTCAAGGATGTCATTAGTCTCAAGTCCCTTCATGTTCACAAAAGATCTAAGTTCAGCCAACTTTGACTTCAACAGTCAATTTGTTTGACCATTATTAGTTCAGATTATTGTAGACTGTTAGCATACAATAAATCTCTATTCATTTGAACTACCTTGACTTCCAGGTTTTTTTGAGTTTGACGTTTGTATATTATAGCACCTGAAGGAGACTTTGTGAATAGTAGTGAACACTCAACCCCACCCCAGCACTGTAAGAAAACTATATATTTTCTATTCTGCATGCTCAATTCTTAGTGAAGGTCATCCACCTTGGTGGCCTACTAGCCTTAGCCTTCCTGAAAGGGTCCTAATCTTTAGAAAAGGAGAAAACACAGCAATATTTAACCTACCTTATTGAGCAAATTTAATTGTGACAGAGCATCTTGGTTAATAATAAGTCTTTGTCTTTCAAAATTCCCCAGATGTTCCAGGAAGCAATCCTTCTCGAGAAAAATCAGGAAGCCCACAATTGCCAGATCTGCTGCTACATCTCCATTTTGGTCCAAGTACAGTTTCTGCCATGAAATATTGCAAAACTCGTTCTTTTCCAGGAATGGATGAAACTACAATGGAAACATGCAGGAATTTTACAAGTAGAAACCTTGATTTCTTGCCCCACATGGTCTGTTTACATATGAATCTTTCTTTCAGAGTCTATCTTGTAAATATTCTATCTTGCAAATATGTTTAATTCTGTGAAAAAGTATTACCGCTGCCTTCATAAGGAAATACAACGGTTTCAGCAAAATTTGCCAATCAGATATTGCCAATGTATATCTTGAAAAGCTATAATTGACATATTTGATCAATTATAGAGAACATTGCTTCTGCCTCTCTTATCTAATCATCCCTAGGCAGCATCACTTGGCTTGGTCCCAAAAGCCATTCTCATATATCATTAAAAGGTAAAGGTTTCCCTCGCACATACACACTAGTCGTTTCTGGCTCTAGGGGGTGGTGCTCATCTCCGTTACAAAGCCGAAGAGCCAGCACTGTCCAAAAATGTCTCCGTGGTCATGTGGACGGCATGACTAAATGCTGAAGGTGCATGGAACACTGTTAGCTTCCCACCAAAGTGGTCCCTATTTTTCTACTTGCATTTTTTACATGCTTTCGAACTGCTAGGTTGGCAGAAGCTGGGACAAGTAACGGGAGCTCACTCCATTATGTGGTGCTAGGGATTCAAACCGCCAAACTGCTGACCTTTCTGGTCAACAAGCTCAGCATCTTAGTCACTGAGCCACATATCATTACACTTCCTAAATAGATTATGGGAATGCTGGTGATATAACTTGATTTCAGAAAAGTGTTGACAAACCATTTTGTATAATGAAGATTAGGAAACTAATTAAGTAAGGATTGGGTGGTATGATAACTAAGGGGATAAAACTGACTTTAAAAGTGCACTCAAATAATGTATAATCTTTTAAAATGTTTCTCATAAAAGTATGTAATTATGAATGCCAATATGTGCTTGGACATCCATTTTTCGATATTCTTTTTAATACAGTGGATTTTTCTTTGAAAAATTATCCTCCAAGCAATTACATTGGCCAGATCTGTGGGACTTTGGTAGCATGGCTAGATTGAGATGGTTCCCATCCTTCTCCTTTAGGTTCCTTCTCAAAAGGAACTAAAAATAATGGATCCATGTCAGAACCCCACACCTGCCATGGCTGCAGCCTTATAGACCCCAGTCTCTCTTTGGCCTCTTCCCTTCTCTTCCTGGATCTGGATAAATATGCAGCATTCAAGGCATGGACCAGAGTCTTAACGAAACTATAATAATGTTCTGAATTTGTGATCTGGGTGCTGTTCTTTTTCTCTTGGCTCTCCAGTGTCACTTTCTGGGTGCATTTCTTCCGTCCTTTGACAGAAGAGATGTGCTTTGAAAAAGAACAGTGAAAAGACTGATCTTCAAACTCGGAATCTAGATAGAAATAGGGTTCAAAGGCATCATCATCTGGTCTTTCTTTTTTCAAGTAAACGAAATTCCAAAGGCTATGGATGTATTTGAGAAGTTTGTGCTTTTCTTTAATATGAATTCCCAAACTTGTGGTGATCCAGATTTTGCCTTCTATGGGTCCTGGCAAATTCATAAGTGTCAAATGGAAAGGAAGAATTCGGACCAAAAGGAAATCATATTCTATAAAATGAACAAAGATGTTGACTTGTTTCCACTTAGAAAGGGCATCCTTGAAGATTGTTGTATATCCAGTCATTGGGAAGCATTGTGATATAACAACGCAAATTCCATTCTTGACAAGCAAAGGAGTAAAAGTCCTCATGAAATTCTCTCCATTTTCTGTGTCTGAAGCAAAGAGGCCAATCAAGGTCCATCCAAAATGGAGGATCACTTGCACAATTCCTGGATACTGGATCCCTTCTTTGGGGAACATCTGGTGAAAAAAGGGGAATTGGCTTTTATCACTCAGAGCCACTGAAACAATTTTATCACTGATCTGAAAAATAATGAAGAATCTGTGTTATATTTGGGATCAGATCAAGTCCAAAGTATTAACTTTTAATAAATCTCACTTTGTTTTTTTAATGAATGCATTTGGATAGTTTGTTGATTAGTCATTCTTTAAATATTAAATGCAGACTATTAACAAGTTTGTATATAAAAATGGACTACAAGAAATAAAATAATCAAAGAAGAACAACAAATGTATGTCTGTATCAATACTGCAGCTTACCACAATTAGACTCACATGTACAAATGTCAACTGAAAGGAAACACATGAAGAATGGTACAGGAACTGGGCATGGCTAGTCAAGTGAAGAGAAGGACCAGGGGAGACAGGATAGTAGTCTTTCAATATCTGAGAGGCTGCCACAGAGAGGAAGGGGTCAAGCTATTTTCTAAAGCACCTGTAGGCCAGACAAGGAATTGTGGGAGCGCCATCACTTGAGACTTTCAAGAAGAGATTGGTCTACCATTTGTCAGAAATGGTGTAGGGTCTCCCTCTTGGGTGGGGGGGGGTTGGACAAGATGACCTGCAAGGTCCCTTCCAATTCTGATTACCTATAAACTAATCTGTAAATTTGTTCCCATAAAGGGTCATATTATATGTACTTTTTGAGGTTTTTCTTTGCTTCGATATCCCAGGTAATTTGTGCAGCAAGCTTTTTGCCTGCTTCTACAGTTATAAAAGAAACAAGGAGACCACAGCTCCTAATATAATTTGTCAGTGGTACAATCCAAGAGATTGTTAATTGAAAATGTTCTCTGTTCTAATGGACACAATTTGGCGAGTCTATCAGTTTCTACATCTTTAATTTACACCAATAATTATTTTCCCTGATTATAAACAAAGAACAAATTGTGTAAAATCCCAATTCAGTTCTCAAGGCAGCAGCTGGGCCTAAAACAGAACACTCAGTACCCCACTGCATATTTCCCTCCATGTAGGGTTAGTTTCACGGAGGAAGACATGCTGAGTGCAGTTGGTCAGCAAAACCTGGGTCTAAAGCCTGCTTATTTTTCAGCAAGAATTTCTTCCTTCATCTAACCACTCTCAACTTTACTCAAGATGACCTTAGCATTTATTTTAGCCACTATTTAGCCACTATTTAGCCACTGTTAGACAAATGGGCAAACAATTGCTTTTTTATTCCCTGTTTTTAAATGTAAAGAAGTCTATTGCCACCCAACTGGATATAGTGGGTATTATTTGTATGTGAAAAACAATCTGCCAATAAGAGGGCCATACAAGTTGGGTTATTTTTTTTTTTTAATAGTTCAGCTCTCCAGGACTCTGTTGCTTTTCTAGCCAATTATGAAGAATTTGATTATTAATACATTTGGTTAAAATACTTGATATGTTGACTAATTATGCTTGCATTTTAATTTTTTTAAAAAAACTTTATTAATCTTTTATAACTTTAAAAAGACAAACAACAAAAATATAAATCTTGTAACATCAACAGTTTGTGACATTCATCTTATACTAATATTTTGTGCATTATTTACAAATATATAAAATTTGTGCGGATATAAATCTTTAGCTTATCTACTGCTCATCCTTATTTTTTTTAGAATCCATTTATCTATCCAACTATCTATCTCTGCTTGCTTGCATTTTTTAATAAAGCAGTTAATTAATTCTAATGATCACTATGAGTCTACAATACGCATATGTGTCATCAATGGGAGTGAAGATAAACCATTGTGACTCTTTCAATGAACCTGGGATTTGTTCAATATATAAAATGTGAGTTTTCCTTTATTGCAGCATCTTCTATTGTACACAATACCCTTTGATTAAACACAGAGCAATCTTCACTTTCATAAGTATGCAGCAGAAGCCCAGAAAGCAATTAAGATGGTGTAGTGAGAGGAAATCCTGCTTTGATCCTTGCTCCAACCCTAATGTGTACGACAATCCCCAGCTAGGACTACAATGACCATAGTTAATTCCATAGATTCCCACTACCATCCACTCAGTTACTTTACCAGATAGTGAAACACACACACAAACCTGTGGGACTTTGTAGGTGCCTACTAATGTTGAAATCTGGATGGAGATGTCCTTGGAAGCTCCATCCAGAAGAGCCAAAAGGTTGTCCTGCCTTCCACAGCTGTAGTTGGGAACGTTGGCTTCTCCAATAGAGAGCATGTCCAGCAAGGCATCTGAAGTGCCAAGTGTGTCCAAATAGTTGTCATGGATGTTGTAGCCAAGTGTGAGGTTGTTCAGGAGATGGTGATTTTTGTTGACCACTTGAATATTAAAAATAAAGCGTTGGATTTCTATCTTAGTTAAAGGTAAACTAGTGTAAAAAAAGGCTCATGTTAATATCAGCATCAACAGAATAACAAAATACTTTTTTTCCTATTTAATCATCTTTTTCTCCATAGGCTTACTGAGTTTTAAGGCAATACCAACCCAAAATCAGAGGCAAATGGTAGTCACCCATCACCATTTAATATTTCTGAGAGTTGGGAAGATCAGGTGGAAATAATCCTTCACCAGAGTTTAAAACCACAAATGCACAACTATATGTTTCATCTGCCAAGCAGCTAGGTTGCAAAATAATTCAAATATTAGAGTAGAACTATCATAAAAGGAAGAGGATCGTTCATAAGCCATTCTATGAACAGCCTATTCCTATAAGGATCACTCATTGAATATCAATGAGCAGTTATAAAAATATGGAAATGAATCGGATAGAGAAAATTAGAACCATTTCAATCACTACTTTAAACAAGTCATGAACTCAGGATTGTACGATGAGAGGAAAACAATGTGGAAATCTCCCAGGATATTTTTTTTTCTGCCCCATCTTTGGATTTGAGTCTCTTCCACAAAATAAGACAAAAAAGGGACACCATGGAAAGCAAAACAATTCAGGAAATTAGTCAGATCCTGCAACATAGGAGTTAAGTGCAATAGGAAGAAAAGAAGGGGAGTGATAGAACTGCAAATGAAGCAAATGCATTTCCCTCACACTGAACGACTTACAAGCGAGTCTGATTAGGAGCCATGTTGAATTGCAGCATTGTTCTTAATAATCTTGAGGCACTGGTGACTATATTAATGAGATAGTGTCCTGGTTTGTAATAGCTCCATGGTTTTTCTCCAGCCCAGTGCCTAAAATTCAATGGACACTTCATTGTAAGCTTCCCAGAGACTGGCCAGGAAGCTAGCAGCATCAGAAGCAGAAGCAGCAGGTCCATAATTCATAGAAACGAATCAAACCCCTTCTCATTTTTAAACAAGAAGTGTTAGAAACATTCTCTCGCAAGATAGAAGTGCCAGATTCAGTTGGGGACAAACGAAGTTTCACCTGGAAAGGGGAGAAAGGTGACATTCAAGAGCACAGCTGTATCTAAACATGTGCCAGAAAGAGTATGACTTGAGGCATTTATTCTTTTCTGATGCAAGATCCCTTCCATGTTGCTTCAGTCTGATGTTTACATCTAAGACAGTCACTGGAGAAGTAGCACGAAAGGTCTCAAAGACTTGGGTGATGTCAGTTACACTGAGGAGTGATCTCTCTGGGGACCTTTATTTTTTATTTTATTTATCTATTTCTTTGATTTGTCAATCGCTTACAAGTTAACAGGTATAAGTATAAACATAGTTATGAATACATGAAATGGATACAGATAAGAAAAATAAAAAGAAACAATAGGAGAGGGATGGTAGGCACGTTGGTGGGCTTATGCACGCCCCCTACAGACTTCTTAGGAGAGGGGTGAGGTCAATAGGAGACAGTCTTAAGGTTAAAGTCTTTGGGTTTTGGGGAAGAAACCGCAGAGTCAGGTAGAGTATTCCAGACATTGACCACTCTGTTGCTGAAGTTGTATTTCCCGCAATCAAGTTTGGTGTGGTTAAAATTGAGTTTGTATATATTGTTTGCTCTTTTGTTGTTATGGTTGAAGAGCTGAAGTATTCATTGACAGGTAGGACATTGCAATATATAATTTTATGTACTATTCTTAGATTGGACCGAAGGCTGCATAGTTCTCGGTTTTCTAGGTCTAGAATTTCAAGTCTGGTAGCATACCAGGCATTTTCAAAGCCTCCAAATTTTTATGATCCGTCCACACCTCAGATGAGTGTTTTGCCCCTTCTAAGAAATGCCTCCAGGTTAACAGAGCCCAATGAACTGCAAAAGCTTCTTTTTCCCAGATGGCTCATCTTCTTTAGGTTTCAGTTAATTAACAGGAAGTATATGCACACGGTTGCAGAGTCCCTGTCTTGTTTGCTTGTAGTAACACCGCCCCAACTGCTATGTCACCCACATCGGCTTGGATTACAAAAGGAGTATCCATGTCCGGGTGTTTGAGTAGGGTTCAGCAGCAAACAGTCATTTCAGCTTCTCAAAAGCGGCTTGACATTCCATGGACCACTCCAGGGGTTTACTAGGCTTCGGTTTCACCTCCCCTTTGGGTTTTTAGGAGATTTGTGATAGGCATTGCAATCTTCGCAAAAGCAGGGAGAAATTGACGGTAAAAATTAGCGAATCCCAAGAAACTTTGAAGTTGTTTCCTGGTGCGGGGAGGGGCCCATTCCAAAATGGCATGAACCTTCCCCGGATCCATTTCTATGCCATCATGTGAGATGCGATAACCTAAATAGTCAATTTTTTCCTGGTGGAATTCACACTTGGACAACTTTGCATACAGCTCAGCAGCTCGAAGTTTTTCCAGAACTGACCGCACTAGTTTCACATGTTAATCACGAGTCTCCATGTAGATAAGAATATCATCAAGATAAACCAACACCCCTTTGTATAGATGTTCATGCAACACCTGATTGATCATTTGCATGAATACTGCAGGGGACCCCTGTAGGCCAAATGGAAGAACGTTTAATTGGAAACAACCCATTGGGCAGTTAAAAGCAGTTTTCCATTTTCTCAGATTCAGAATAATGTTAGCTGGTGCTCCATTCAAAATCCAAGAAATAAATACTTAGACTCTTTTAATCAGAGAAAAGATATCTTTTACTGGAAATCAAGTGGTAGCAACAAAAGAATTCTGAATCTGAGAAAATGGGCGCGTAAATCACATATACAAAGTAATGGCAACGTTCCCACCCCCAATAGTTCATTGGCTCATCCAATTAAAAGTTCTGTCCATTGACCTTGACATAGTTTGATAAAGGGTTGCAGCTGTGCATAGCATAGAATAGAAACCTAAGCAAGAATGTACACGCCCCCACAGCTTATACAGTTCTGGTTTGTAACACCTCCAGCTCACTTCCAATAACCATTCCCCGCTCCTCCCCCTGTTACTTATGACAGCTGAAAGATGCAAAGCAAAGAGAGAAAAATCTGGAAGGAAAAATCTTGAAGGCTGAAACTCTGCATGCCTGAGAGACTTTAGACGCTGCTTTTAACCCCTACATGAATTGTCTCATCTCAATAAAGGATTCCTTTTTGATATGTTTGGATACGTTTTCAGAAGTTCATTCTAGTTGATTGAATAGGAAAAGTTCTATAGCCTGACAGGATGCTCTATATGTTAAAAAAAAAATCAGTGGAGGAATGCCAATATTATTTTAACAAATTTTATTCAGTTTTTCACATAAAAACAGAAATCTCTTTTTAGTGGACAACATATTTCCAGGTCATCACCTTTACATACAAATATGACAGCAATTATACATTCATATATGCATACTTAATTCTATTATTACCTTTTCCATTCCAAATTTTCAGTAAGGAGAGAAACAAACACATTAATTCTAGCCTCTTTCATTAATCTCAATCAAAACATCTTTTTGTTTCATTTCAATTATTTCAAATATAATCCTTTAAAATTTATTTTAAAAATAAAGCATAAACAATATGTGTTTGCCTTATTAGTATTATTATTGATTGCCAATGTCTCTCCTTGCTTTTAATAGTCTATATTGACTTATTAATTTAGTTGGTTCTTTAGCCTGTCATATTCCCTTTCCATTACACATTCTTTTTATAAATTCTAAATTAATACAAGTTTTAACACCTTTTTAATTCATCAACCATTATCTCTGAAAAAAATTTTCTTTTCAACATTTTACTATTTGTGTATTTCTTTATTTCATACGCCTGTTTCTTACTGCTTCTCCTTCCCCTCTTTTCCCCATATCTTTTCTCATTCCAGTTTATATCCCTCTCTTTCTTAATATCTTCCTTTCCCCTTTTCTGCTGGGTCTTTCTGTCTTTCCCAACTTCACAGGTATTCCCCCTTTTGATTACCTTCTTAAGTCTCAACTTTTTAACCTTCCTTCTTTACCCACTTCTTTGTAGTGTTCTTTGTGTTAATTGTCTGTTTAAAATGTCTTCTTCTTGAGTCAACTCCTCCTCCTCTGAAGCTCTTTCTTCTTGTTCTTCAATCGCCATTTCCATTTTTTCTAACACAGAGCAAAGTGATTCGCCTCTTTCCTGTAGTAATTCTCTCATATTTTTAAGTTCCATTTTTAATTCCTGAAGAGATATCATCATTACACACTCTTGTATTTTATGATCGTTAAAGTCCACAAAAAAGCACATTTACTTTCCTTCTTTCTTCTTTCAATTTTCTAAGGTTCTTAATTATTCCAGCCCAGGGTCTATACCAAAAACATCAATCAATCCCACAGTCATTCTTTCCTTGCTTTTTTCTTTATTCTGGTTCTGCTTTCACTTTCTAAGATTCTTACTTTGTTTCAACATTTCTTTAATATTATATCCACACAGGTTCATTCAGAAATAGGATGCTTTCCCTTGTTTAAGCTCAAGTTTTTGTCAAAAGGTGGCACTCTCCATTATGTAAAGTCTTCACCTTTTCCCCCTATTTTTTTATTTAGGGTTTTTCGAACCTCAATATTCCAATGCAGTCCAGTCTCCAATTTGTAAACTTTATTATTATTATTATTTGACAATCTTAAGTCCAGCTTTATTTTATGCCTGTTTATTGCCAAAATATTTTAGTCCAATTTAGTTAAATCTTTAGTTCTGGCTTCTTCCTTTCCTAGTTCGAAGCCCCACTTAGCTGTCAGAAATATTTTCTTATTTTTTTTCCTGTCCCTTTGTAATTTTGCTGCTCACTTTTCTTTTCTTAAAAATTCCATGTTACCTTAATCCCAGGGAAACTTTTGTCTAGTTGTATCACCCAATTGTCCCGGTTCAGATGTTATCCACCTCGTTCTTCCCTCCTGCACAAATCTTAATCCAGCTGAGTCCTCCTCTTCGGGGTGGCCATTTTAAACCACCGCTGCAGTCGTCTTCAGGGGGAAAAAGACCAAGCCCAGGAGGGGAGATGCAGCTCCCCTCAACCTGCTTAGCTGCTTCCCCTTACTCCACCGCCCTCCAAGGCAACTTCAGCCCTTAATCATAATGATCGGGGCTCTCCAATGAAAGAGCATGGACCATAGCCACAGAGAGATGCGATCTACGGTCTGTCAGCAAGGAGGCTCCGCCTTCTTCCGAATGCCAATATTTTTATTAACTAATGGGATGAAGGGCAATACTTTGTAGTGAGGCTGCTTGAGTCAAGATGGATTAAAATAAGGGTGTTTTAATGTCCATCTGAAAATAGATTGAAATGAGTCTTGAAGGAGTGATTTATTACAAACAAAAAATCTCTAGAAGAAAAGGGGCAGGAGAGTAGGAAGGCCAGAGTCTGAAATTATGCAGACACTTAGCGCTTAAATTGTAAACCAGGAATTCTTTATATTTTGAGTTTTAAGGCTCAGAGTAGGATATAACTTTGTATGATTCCTTGTATTTGCCATTCATTGGACTAGTTTCAAAAGTAGCAGCTAGAAAGCTCCCTGGAGAGAAAAGAAGGAAGAAGAAATCCCCAGCACTTCCATAATTATAGGGGAGAAGTAAAATGAATGCCACAGTTCCTTTGCAATGCTGATTTGATTTGATTGCTGATTGTACCCTATGACTATCATTAAGTGTTGTACGTTATAATTCTTGATTCTTAACTAATGTATCTTTTCTTTTATGTATACTGAGAGCATTTACACCAAGACAAATTCCCTGTGTGTCCAATCACACTTGGCCCATAAAGTATTCTATTCTATTCTGTCACTTCCAAAGGCCCAGAAACATTGTGTGTGTGTATGTGTGTGTGTTTAACTTTGCAAAGTTCTGATGATTAGTTTTTCTCTGAGCTTAATTTTATTCTTAGGGACTGGCCACATTATTGCCACAGACTTTTTGTGATGGTGCCCTTGAGCATTAGCTTTCAAAATAAATTTTGGCTCCAACTAAGTAGGAAGCTATTTCAGAACTGTGACATGCTGGAGAGAAATGCCCAACATCTTTGAATCCAAAAAATGAATTGAATTAGCCAGGGATTTCTCTTAAGAGGGGGAATGAATCAAACAAAAGTTTCAGCTTTACTCTGGCAGAAACCTCCAGGGGAGACTTTTGACAGACACATGGGAGTCAGATGAAGTTAACTTCTCTTGTTGACCCAGAAGGTCCTAAATGTCAGTCTTTCCCTGGTTGAGAAAAATGTCACTGGAAAATTTCAGGCTTCAACTTCCTCACCACTACAAATCAAAGCAATCCTGTTGTCAGGGTTCCAGCAATTGCCCTAATTAAATCATGAGCCTCGAGCCAAGCTTCAAAAGAATCCAAAAGATTTATTAGGAGCAACGTGTCAGCACTGACCCATATGAAGCCAACTCTGCTGCACGATCCTGTTTCCCTCCTCGCCCCTTCACATCAAAGAAAATCCTAAACTGGAACTGAGGACAACTTAAGTTTATCTTATTTATAGAATGGGGACAACAGAAAGGCAGTGTTTCAGGGAGGCAGCCTAAAAAACTAACCCATCAGGGTGTGTTTCTTATGTGTTAAGGTGGAAATAGAGAAAGCATGGCCATGGCTGACGAAGCCTAACAGGTGTGATATAAGTTAATATGTGTCTTGAATCAGTGAAGGAAAACTAAGTTGAAACTAAGCATGACAGCAGGAAAAAAAAGTCATCAGCGAATGTTTCTGTTGTGGCATTATGCAAATGGAGAAAGCTACTTAGCATTGAATCAGATTGGAATTAGAGAAAAGCCAATGTATCTTTTCTTTATAGATGATTGAAACAACCCTAGTATCTTTTTGCATTAAAAATTCCACAAAAACAACTTGCAGTTTATGTTTTTAATGATTGGACAGGATGGACTATAAAAAGAAGAGAGTTACCATGTAACTTTAAGAGAGAGAGAGAGGTTAAAATATTGTACTTATCATTGCTATGAAGAATTTTGGAAGCTACTTCTGTATGTTTTATAGTTTTACAGATATAATCCTATTTTTAACTCTATTTTCTCGTTCCTTTAGCTTTTTCTGTTATTTCTCTATTTTTTTTTTTACTTCTCTCTATTCTAATTAATTTAAATTAGCTTTTACTAGGAAAGGATACACCCATTGCGGCAAAAACCTCTAGTTCTTTTCTGCCTTCCAAGAGATCAGCCAGTGTTTCCAACTCCTTTCCAATCATTCCACCTGAGTTACAATCTCCATGACAATTATTTGAGCTCAAAAATCACTTGAGATGCTGTGCTGGACCTGCTCTCAGAAAGAGAAGCCAATGTTTCTAACTACAGCTGTAAAAAGCAGAAGGACTTTTTCATCATCCTTGAAGGGACTGTGACTGACAGCTTCTTTTAGGCTGCCACAATGTTTTTCTTTTTTTGTCTTTTAATCACCTCACAATCCCTTGCATCAGGATGGAGGGAGTTGAGTGTTTACCAGTTGGATGCCCTTCCTATCACCAATGCAGAGTACACTGCAGATATTTTCTCATTGTGCCCAAAGAGAGAAATATCTGCCGCTACTAAGGGTTGAACAATGACTTAGCAGGAGGAGTACATAAGCACTCCCAGTGCCCACATTTTATCTGCAAGACAAGAACTCACTTGTTTCTTCATGACAACTGCCATTTTTATAACAAGCTTTTCCAATTTCTTATTTGAAACATCAGTTCTTAGTGAAAGGCTGGAAAGATGGCCACAGAGAAGAAGGAGGAGATTAAAAAGATCTTATCCCCCAAACCATCTCATTAACTTCATGGTGTGGATTGTGGCACAGGCCTTAAATGCTTTATATTCAACCAGAGACAAGATGAAGAAGGCTGAGAATTCCTTTGATGTTAGGAAGATCCAGCCATGAGGGAGCCAAGAAGGAAGATACAGCCAATTACACATATTTTTAGAATAAATGTGATGGTTTCTGGATGACTGTTTTTGTGAATAGGATCTCTTTGTAAAACTTCCATTTTAAGTATGTAAGAAAAGGTCTTGTGAATCATACCAGGACCCATTTTCATGTCAAAATGACCACCTAAATACATGTGGATGTCCACAAGCAGAAGATATATGAATTGTCCCAACTTCTGTTTAGGCCCAGTCTCATCCATCTTCCTTATATCACATCCATGGCATAGGCCAGTGGTGGCTAGCCTTTTTGGGCTTGTGTGCCAAAAATTGTGCATGCGCTTACATGCTCCTTTTTTGGCCTCCCAAAGGCTTGAGGAAGGCTTCTGTAGGCTTCTACAAGCTTTGTAGGCTAAAATCTAGCCCTGTTTCATCACTTCCTGTTTTTCTGAAAATACAGGAAGTGACAAAACAGGGCTAGATTTTGGCCTAGAAAGCTTGAAAAAGGCCTCAAAAAGGCCTCAAACCAGCCAAAAATCAGCTGTAAAGCATGCACATGTGCAGTGAGGTAAGTTTGCCTGCAGCTTGTATGCCAGCACAAATGGCTCTGTATGCCACCTGTGTCACACATGCCATAGGTTTGCCATCACCCCATTCTGTAGGAACTCTTTTCTGGAAAAATTATTTTAGCTCCTCTCTTGTTTATCTTTTACATTATAATTTAGTTAACATTTGGATAATCCAGATACTCTTCATCTTAATTTATCCAGAGGAGTCTCCCTGCTCTCTTTATCTTGATGATGTTGATATCTTGAGACCAATACTGCAAAGAACCCAATTGCACATCAACTAGGATACAATTAAAATAAAAATATTTTACACTTTGCAATTATTTCTGGCATATTAACAATATTTCCATTGCATAAGTGTCATGTTCAAAATATCCTGGGGGGCATTTCTGGGCTCAAATTACTAAGGACAAAGGACATATATGATATCTCAAAAGAGCTCAGCAGCCTCTTACAATTCTACAGTACAAGGATGGAAGACACCGTTGTCCAACTTATTTTATTCCAGCAAAATCATTGTCATGCTAATGTGTCAGGATTCCAGCAATTGCTCTAATTAAATCATGATTCCCAAGCCAAACTTCAAAAAAACTTCAAAGGATTCATTAGAGGCGACATACTGGCATTGTCCTGTATGAAGCCAACTCTGGTATACGTAATTTACAGTCCCCTGTGACCCTGTTTCCCCCCTCCCTCCTGGGTGTCTCATAAACCAGATTCTCCAATTGAACATGTTCACAGGCTGGGTGTCATCATTCATGTTCTCCAATTAAATATATTTGCAGGCAAAAACTCTGGTATTTTAGTTACAATCTTTTAAAGATAAGAGTTGGAATGTACTTTCACTTTCAACTGCTCTTCCAGATTTCCTTCTTCTCCCCCCACCCCCCCTTTTTATGTCAACTACTAAAACAGGCATAGGAATGTTTTATGAGTTGACACTAATGCATGGAGAATATCTTGAACCATTATTTAGATTTGTATTGTTTGAAATTCCTCTATCTCACATTTCAAACATTTCTTCTACTCGTAAGGAGCTCCTTTGTATTCAGGTCAGGCCTCAGAATGATAATGTAGCACTTGGGAATGAAGATGCAGCATAGGAGACCAGCATTGGATGACAAGATGGAGAAAACCTGCACAGCCACCATGTATTTCCCTTTGGTACTCAGGTAGGTGGGCACAAAAGTCACCCAGACACTGCAGAAGACCAGCATGCTGAAGGTGATCAGCTTGGCTTCATTGAAGGTCCCAGGCAGATTCCTGGCCAGGAAAGCCACCGTGAAGCAGATGGTAGCTAGGAAGCCCAGGTAGCTGAGGGTGATATAGAACATGATAACAGAGCCTTCATTGCATTGCAGGATGATCTCTCCATGTTGGGAGTAAAGGTCAGAGTCGGGGAATGGGGGAGAAATTCCTAGCCAGATTAAGCAGATGATAATTTGAACAGCAGAACCAGAAAGGATGATGGAATTGGCCAAGCTTTTCCCCAACCATCTCTTCACTCGGTTTCCTGGTTTTGTGGCCAAGAAAGCCAGCACCACCATGATCGTTTTGGCCAAGAGAGAAGAAATGGCAACTGAGAAGATGATACTGAAAATTGCTTGTTGGAGAAGGCAGGTGGCTTTCCTTGGTTGACCAATGAATAGAAGAGGAGACAAGAAGCAAATCAGGAGGGAGACCAGGAGGATATAAGAGAGATCTCTGTTGTTGGCTTTGACGATGGGGGTTTCTCTATATTTAATAAATGTGATTAAAATGAGGCTTGTCATTAGGAACAAGAGTAGCAGCAAAGAGACCAGGATGCTGCCCAGATGTTCTTCATAAGACAGGAAGGTTACAACTTTGGGGATACACTGGACTCGGTCCTCATTCGGATATTTATGATCTGGACACTTGGTGCATTTTTCTGTCTCTGAGAAAACCAAAAAACAACATTTCTTTAACTTTCTTGTCCTGTCACATTTTTGGGACAACTGATTCCCAGGAGCATTTTCAAATAAGCATTTGTTAACAGTTGAGTGGGGGGGAAATCAAGAAGAATATAACTGTATGCCTATCTCTCTTTTTCTATCCCTATTGCTAAGGTCTAGCAAATTGTGGGACATTATAGGATAGTGGTGGCTAACATTTTTAGGTTCCCATGCCAGCATCCAGAAGGCAATGCACGCAGGGGCCCCCTCATGCCTCCTGTGCATGCGCACATGACCCCCCCATGCAAGCCACACATCTCTACACATACACATGCATCTCCCACGTACCCACCCACCGCATGCATGCACACCAGATACCCTCCAATCAGCTGTCGGGCAGGTAACATGCATGCATGCGCAGTAGACCTGCTCTTGAGAGAGGGCTCACATGCCAGCAGTAATGACTCTGCATGCCATTTCTGGTACACATGCCATAGGTTCACCATCATGGTTATAGGACATGAATTATTTCCTCTGTAATCAATAGAACCTTCATAGGAAGCTACATTATCAGAGTCAATAAATGAATCAGTTTTTCTTCCTA
Source organism: Pseudonaja textilis (assembly GCF_900518735.1). Next base: position 109,759 of record NW_020769603.1, read on the forward strand.
GGCAAACTTTCAAAGTCAGGGGTGTCAAACTCAAGGCCTGGGGGCTGGATCCAGTCTGTGGGATGCTTAAATCTGGCCCACGGGGGCCACTCTGGAAACAGTGAAGGACCAGCCTGTGGTGCCTCTGCCAGCAAAATTAGAGCTCAGGAGAGTCGCAGGCAGCCCCCCAGAGCACTATTTTCTCTGGTAGAGGGATGCAGGAAGCCATCACAGCCAAAAATGACACTCGGGAGCCTGTTTTCACTGGCAGAGCCCTGGGGCCTCCACAGGTGCCCCTGACACAAGTGTTGTTGAGTTGGCCATGCCCACCTTGGCCACGCTTGCCCCAGCTCCCTGAGATTAAACACAACCCTGAGGCGGCCCTCAGTAAAAGCAAGTTTGACACCCCTTTCTAAGTCATGTCCAGTGTTATTTGTAAGAATAAGTATGGGAATCAGAGGATGTTTCCCATGCAAATTTACTTGGCTGACAGAGTAAGCTAGTCCTAAAAATAATAAGGAATGGCTACTGGCATTGGCAGTAATTTTTATGTAATGAGTTGCACACATAATTATCCGCAACACTTCATGTGGAGAAGGAACACCTTCTGAGTACAAGAACTCAGATGTTCCTAGAGAGGTAAATGTGGAAGATCACTTTGAAACAAAAAAAGCATAAGAGGCATTTTCTCTGGCAGTAATAAAAGCTTGATCTATCTGCCACACCTTCCTATCTTTGTTCAGATCTTCCTTTAGGATATTTTTGGTATCCTTCCCTAGAATAGAATAGAATAGAATAGAATAGAATAGAATAGAATAGAATA
>NW_020769603.1:110570-138747 GCF_900518735.1 Pseudonaja textilis
GAATAGAATAGAATAGAATAGAATAGAATAGAATAGAATAGAATAGAATAGAATAGAATAGAATAGAATAGAATTCTTTATTGGCCAAGTGTGATTGGACACACAAGGAATTTGACTTGGTGCAAATGCTCTCAGTGTACATAAAAGAAAAGATATATTCATCAAGAGTCAAGAATCATAAGGTACAACACTTAATATTAGTCATAGGAAACACCAAGCAATTAAGTCATACTAGGAAACAGTCAATATATTGTAAATCGTAAGGATACAAGGGACAAAGTTACAGTCATACAGTCACAAGTGGGAGGGGATGGCATAAGGAGTTATGAGAAGATTAATAGTAATAGTAATGCAGACTTAGTAAATCAGTGGCCCCCAACCTTTTGCCCATCCCCCAGGGACCAGTTCCATAGAAAGAGATTTTTCCATGGACCAGAGAGCGTGTGGTTTCGTGTGCTGCCTGCATTTCGTGGATGAGGCTTTGCTTGTTTGTGCAGCCCAGTTTCTGGCATGCCATGGACCACATGCTTCCAATCCACAGACCAGTGGTTTGCGGCCCCTGCTTTAGATTACAAATTGTGCAGTTTGAAAATAAACAAGAAAACAGTTGAGCGTCGAACTGTCTTATAATTTGCACTTAATATAATTTATAATTCTCTGGATGAATCCACTCCCACAAGGCCTACCCTTTTCTCTGGTGTCACCCACCTTCCTGAGTGGAAATGGTCCCGTCTGGACAAGGAACACAGTCATAGCAGCAAATTGGCTCTCCTTCTCGCTTCCGCTTGACAAATCCAGGATGACATTTTTCCACACATTTCGACTGAGGAAAAGTCTAAACAGGGGGAAAAATGGAATTACAAAGAAAATATGGTAGCCTAAACATTCTGACATGCTATTGAAATAAGACTAAAATTGACTGCTGAGTTTCTAGAATTTTAGTGAAGGGAGATGGAGGTGAGGCCATGAAAAAAGTATCTCTCAAAAAAGATTAACTTGAGCATCTATTTCTCCAGTAGATAGGATATGGATAACAGTGATGGGATTCAATTTTTTTTTACTATCAGTTCTGCAGGCGTAGCTTGGTGGGTGTGGCAGAGGAAGGATACTGTAAATCTCCAGTCAGAGTTGGTATTTGCCAGTTCTCTGAACTACTCAAAATTTCCTCTACCAGTTTCTCCAGAACTGGTCAGAACCTGCTGAATACCACCTCTGATGGATAGGAGTCCTATGTCAGAAAGAGACTTTCTAAGGCTCAGATAGGTATCCAAGAAAATTCCTTTCTGTTGAAGAACAACAATTAGGTAACAACAACTGGCACAGAGAAACAAGCCTGTATTAGTTATTAGTTAAATTTGCAGCCTCTTTTTTTTTTCAAGCATACTTGAAGCAGGTAACAATCAAGATGAAAAATTGCATTCAAGGGTTTTTCAGATGAGGTGCTGTCTTACACACCAAATCTAAGCAGTGTTTTGTTTCAAATTGTCCCTCGTTACTTCACATATCAGGAAGGACTTTTCTTCAATCAGCCGGGTTTCCTCACTTCAGTTTTCTACATTCAGTGAATGTATCATACAGTCCAGAGGTGGCATTCAGCAGGTTTTGACCAGTTCTAGAAAACCGGTAGCGGAAATTTTGAGTAGTTTGGAGAACCAGGGTAACCTTCCCCCTGGAGTAGGGAGGGAATGGAGATTTTACAGTATCCTTCCCCTGCCATGCCCATCAAGCCATGCCCACCAAGCCACGCCCACAGAACTGGTAGTAAAAAAATTTTGAATCCCACCACTGATATAGTCAGTATGATTCCATGTGAATAGAAAGCCTTGGATTTCCTTCATAGGAGCAGAAGGCCTATGACACTATCATAGTGGGGTGAAAGATTGGAATGAATAACTCTGTCCAAGCCTGGGTTGCTTAAAAACATCTTGACATGCCCTTTCATGGGAGACTGGTCCCAACTAGTACAAAACAAATCCTGATTCCAAAGGTTATTTCCCACCGGTACCATCCAGTCTTGATTCAATGTCATTTAATTTGATCCAATCCTGAACTCAGGCACTGGTCAACAAAATGTCTACCTTCTTCCCTAGTGGAGGACAGGGAACAAGCAAACCACAACTCTTAGCCCTTGGGACCCTCTTTCACACCGTTTTCATTCAGGTTCTCCATTTCAACATTGGTGCATAGGCCTAGCCAATGAAATGGGTCAGAACCCTTTTGAAAATAGAGAAAAGAAACCAATAATTCTCCTACCTTGTTGCGCGACTTTAGATATGATAGATAATCTTGGTTGAGGATAAATCTCTGTCTTTCAAAACTCCCCAGGTTGGTTTTGGTGAGACCTATCTTAGGAAAAACCACCCAGCTAATGATTTTCAGATCACCTGTTAAATCTCCATTTTTATCCCAGTACAGATTGAATGTGGAATAATTCAAAAATTTATTCTTCTTCAAAAAGGGATGGAGCTAGAATTGGAACATGCAGGAATTTTAAAAGCATTACTCTTGGTTACTTATTCCTTGTTCTGTTCTCATCTAAATTTCTCTTCTACAGTGGTCTAACTTGCAAATATTCTTTGTTGGGAGAATACATTTTATCACTATCTTCAAAAGTGAAAAAGAAAGGGTAAGCAAAATGTGTTAAACATATATTCACAATATTTGTATTGAAAGAAGTATAATGCACAATATTTGTCAATTATGGGGAACATTATACGGCAGGTCACAAATAATTTGGACAAACTAACAGAGACAATATTTATAAACTGCTTGAAAGCAGCCACACCTAGAGTACTACATCCAGTTTTGGTCACCACATTATAAAAAAGATGTTGAGACTCTAGAAAAAGTACAGAGAAGAGCAACCAGGGTGATTAGGGGACTGGAGGCTAAAACATATGAAGAACAGTTACAGGAACTGGGCATGGCTAGTCTAGTGAAGAGAAGGACCATTCTTCCAATATCTGAGGGGCTGCCACAGAGAGGAAGGGGTCAAGCTATTTTCTAAAGTATCTGAAGGTCAGACAAGGAATAATGGATGGAAACTGAACAAGGAGCGATTCAACCTGGGAATAAGGAGAAGTTTTCTGACAGTGAGAACAATCAACCAATGGAACAGAAGTTGCCCTCGGAAGTTGTGGGAGCACCATCACTTGAGCCTTTCGAGAAGAGATCGGACTACCATTTGTCAGAAATGGTGTAGGGTTTGGTTGGACTAGATGACCTATAAGGTCCCTTCCAACAATCTGTTATCTGTTAACAGGTGATTACCAAAATGCATTTTCAAAATGGGAAACATGATTAGATGAATTAATTCTTCATTTTAAGGCTACATTGATATAATATTTATTTATTTATTATTATTTTATTTTTTTCAATCGCTTACAAGATAATAGATATAAGTATATACATAGTTATGAATACATGAAATGGGTACATATAAGAAAAATAAAAGAAACAATAGGACAGGGACGGTAGGCACGTTGGTGCACTTATGTATTTATGTATTTATCTATTTGTTTATGTATTTATCTATTTGTATCTATCAAATTTATAGGTTGCTCATCTTGTTGTGGGAGGCAACATTGCACTTCTGAAAGTATGAATGTCTCACCAACAGTTTTTTTTACAGACTGGGACATTAGAGAGGATTCTTTCTGAGTTTCTCTTTCTGCCCATTATTCAGTTTTGGCTCTCCCACTCTTCTCTGACTAAACATTTTTAATAGATTGAGGGAATGCTGGTGATATAAATTGGTTTTGGCAAAGCATTAACAAACAAATGATTTGGAACCTAATTAAATGAGGGCTGGATGGTACATTAAGTGAATAAAACTGTTTAAAATTGTATCCTCTTCAATAATACCAAACTTTCAGAAAAATATGATTCCCAATAGAAAAAGTGCATTAATACAATGTAGTAGAAAAATACCTTATATTTAAGCAATCAGGACTTTAGCAAATAGGACTCAACAAACTATATTGTCTTATGGAAGAACAAATGGATGCCATATGCAATGTAGATTTTTCTCAAGTTTTTGTTTGTATTTTTCTCATAGTATTATATACCTACGGTCACTAATTATAATAAATTAGTAGCAGAGGTATTATTTGAATGACTTGATGACAGTCAAATAATTAATTTGATGATACTGTCATTCATGATGCACAAGAAAAAGGAAGACTGATACCAAATTTGATAAGAATATCTGTGAAAATTATTTTAAGTTAGTAGCTGATTGCAAACTGACTGTGAGACATCAGTTTGATGCACATGGAAAGAAGGCAAATGTATCCATATTTTCAGGAAGTGAACGCTGTGGCTGGGGAGACACTAATTCGCGTACAAGCGCAACTTGCATGCACCACACTTAACAGATAACAGATAATCAGAGGTGGAAGGGACCTTGTAGGTCATCTAATCCAACCCCCCTCCAAGCGGGATAACCTACACATTTCTAACTAATGGCAGTCCAATCTCTTCTTGAAAGTCTCAAGTGACATTCGCTGATTGTCTTAATTCAATGCCTGAGCAGCCATCAGTAAGGAAACCTTGAACTGGGATTCGTACAGAGAGGAGGAATTTGAGCTAAATCATCTATGGTGTCTATCAGATTTATGAATGTAAAATTCTAACCTATACATTCTAACCTATACATATTAAAATGCATACATCGTTTTAAAAATTAGTAGTGCTTAATATCAAAATATATCTGTTTTAGTAGCAGTTCTTTGGGACATAATGCCTGAAGCCATTAGGTTGGCCAGAACTTGGCCTTTTGTTGCACAGAGAGGTTGAGAAGGTTCTCCTCTTCCTCCTTCAGATTCCTTTCCCAAAGGGACTAAGTTTGATGGACCCTTGTTGGGACCCCATACCTGCCATGGCTGCAGCCTTGGAGCCCCCAAGTTCACTTTGCCATACTTCCTTCTATTCTTGGTTCTGGAGGAATACGCAGTATTCAAGGCATAGGCCAGAGTCTTAATGGCACTATAAAAATGGTGGAAATTAACAACCTCAACCATGTTTCTTTTTGCTTGGATCTCCAGTGGTTCTTTCTCTGTGCATCTTTTCCGGCCTTTGACAGAAAAGGCATGCTTTGAAAAAGAACAGTGAAAAAACTGAGCTCCAAATGGTGGATCCAGAAAGAAATTGGGTATAAAATAATCCCTTGCTGGCTGTTTTTTTCTCACAAAATCAAGAGTCCAGATGCTATTCACATATTTGAGAGCTCTGTGCTCTTTCAATGGATATAGTCCGACGAGTGTTGTGATCCAGACTTTCCCTTCAATGGGTCCTGGCAAACGCATAAGTGTAAAATGGAAAGGAAGAATTCTCTCCAAAACAACACCATATTCTATGTAGTGAACAAAGACGTTGACTTGTCTCCACTTAGAGATGGTATCCCTGAGGGATGCTGGATGTACAGACCTTGAGAATTGTTGCGATAGAACAGCACAAATTCCATTCTTGACAAGCAAAGGAGTAAATATCCTAATGAAATTCTCTCCATTTTCTGTGTCTGAAGCAAAGAGACCAATCAAGGTCCATCTAAAATGGAGGAGCACTTGGACAATTCCTGAATAGAGGAAGCCTTTCTTGGGGTAAAGTCGGTGGTAAAAGGGCAATTGACTTTTATCATGCAGAAATTCTGCAAACATCTCTAAACTGGTCTGAAAAAGCAATGAAGACTATTTATATTTGGAGTCAGATCAATTCTAAAATAGTAGTTTTAAAGAAATTCAATTTCATTTTCATAAACATATTTTAATATTTTATTGCTGATTGATCATTGGGTGACATGAAGATACAGAATAAAAAGATAACATTAATGAAACAATAGCACCCAAGATAATAAGTTAAAAAGAGTAAGGATAAAGAATGCAAATTACTTTTCTGTATCATCCCTATAATTTATGCCAATCAACCTCAACTGAAATACTTCGTTTAAATAAAGAAACATATTTTATATACTTTTTGAATTTTGACCATCCAGGAAATATATTATTTTAATATAAGGATCCCAATATATCATTTGTCTAATTTTCAATCTAAAATACAAGTCTTTTTCTTATATAATCAACATTCAGATAATAGATGTGTTTTGTCTATCTCTGGAGCTCAGCAAATACTAGTCTGTTTACTATAAGGGTCTTGGTTAAATCTTCCATTCTGTCAAGCTGCTCAAATCCTGCTTGAGTAAATACCACCTTAAGATGTTAGACATTTCTGCATTGAAATATTTGCCAATTTGGAAATACATTTGTAGCACCTCATCCATTTCAATGAGCCATCCATTCTCACTGAGCATGGCTGTGTCTTTCTCGGCTTCTATTTCTGAATTTATTTATTTATTTTTGTGCAGCAATCTTTTCAACTTGTTCTTCAGTTACACAAGAGACAGGAAGACCACAGCTCCGAATATAAGTTGTCAGTTGTACAAGTCAAGAATTGAATTAATTAATTAGTTAATTAATTAATTGAAATTTTGTCTCTTCTATAAGGAGAATTTGGGGAGTCAGTTTTCATATAGCTTATCTGAGGGACCATCTCTTGCCAGTCACATCTACCTGACCCACCAGAGCAAGGAGACAAGGAATGTTGTGAGTTCCATCCCCTAGGCCTAGGGAGATACATCTGGTGGACCCAGAAGAATGGCCTTCTCCGTGGTGGCTCCCTCTCTCTGGAACATCATCCCCTCAGAGATTCGAATGGCCACCACTCCAGCACTCTTCTGGAAGGCGCTGAAGACCTGGTTCTGCCAGCAGGCCTGGGAAACGCAGAATGGGATTGAGCCCATTAAATGGCTCATGTGATGGGACAGGGTGTTCTTTTATTATATTGTTTTATTATGAAATTATTCTCTTTTATTAGTTTTATTGTTTTATATATGAATTTTTTATATTCCTGTAAGCTGCCTTGAATCGCCATGTGCAAATAGGTAGCAATATAAATTTTCTAAATTAAATAAATCAAATCAAATTTTAAGTACACTAATAATTGGGCACTGAACCTAACATAGAACCTTGAGGTTCTATGCTTCCCTGCATCTAGATATAGTTCCATTTGAGGATTACACACTGAGTGCTCTTGGCCAGCCAAAACTCTTTCCAAAGTCTGCTTGTTTTTTAGCAAAAAGTATTTTTTTTTCACCTATCCATTTCAAGTCTACTTAAGCGGATTTGAGCATATATTTTAGCCACAATACCTAGACTATTGGGCCTGTAATTTCTAGGATCCTTTTTATTCCATTTTTAATATAGAGAAACTACTATAGCCAGCTTCAACTCAACTGGATATGGTTGGAATTATTGATATGGCTAAATGAACCTGTCAATAAAGGGCACCACAACTTAGAGAGAGAGGGAGGGAGGGAGGGAGGGAGGGAGAGAGAGAGAGAGAGAGAGAGAGAGAGAGAATCATTCAGCTGGCAGAAAGGAGGAAAATTCTGTATTGCTCTTCAGGTCTTTTATGATGAATTAAATCATGAACCTTTTAGGGTAAAAAAAATAGTTGACATGTTGGCTAATATGCTTGTAATTTGGTTAATTGATAATAGTGGTCCCTAGCAGTTTTATAAGTCATATGTATTTTCATCAGCTATAAGTAAGAATCAATTTGAATTCTTTTCACAAATCTCTGGGGTTTATTTTTACCATTGAAAATATTGTTATTTTTGTTATGATTATATACAAAAGATGAGCTTCCCACCTCTGTTTCACCTTCCATTTGTGCAGAAAACAAACATAGAGCCTATCCTCCCTTTCCCAGGAATGAAGCAGAAGACCCAAATGATGATGACGCAATAGAAGGATATCACTGCTGTGATCCTTCCTTGCTCTATTCTGTGGATGCCAATCCCTAACCATTACATCTACAACATCATCGTGATAACTAGTTCTGAAGCAAAGATGGGGTTGGATCTATCACACACCAACTCAGCATCCCACTCAATTAACCTACAGAAAAACATACATACATACATACATACATTCATACATACATATATACATGCAGACATACATACATACCTGAGGGACTTTGTAGGTGCTTCCTAATATTGACATCTCAGTGGAGATATCTTCAGGAGCTGCATCAATAAGAATCAAAATGTTGTCCTTCCTTCCACAGCTATAGTTGGGAACATTGGCTTCTCCAGTAGAGAGCATGTCCAGCAAGGCATCTGAAGTCCCAAGGAGGTTCAAATAGTTGTCATGGATATTGTAGCCAAGTGTGAGATTTCGCAGAATAAAGAGACCCATGCTGATCATTTGAATATTGAAAATGTAGCGCAGTATTCTTAACTTATCAAAAGGTAAGCTAAGGTTAAAAAAATGTTCATGTTAATATCAGCTTCATCAACAATCAGCAGTAACAAAATGGTTTTTTTTCAGTTTAATACTCTTTGTCCCCACAAACCAGAGACAAATAGTTACTCATCACCATTTCATTTTAATAAGTTTGGGAGAGATGGGATGGAGGTAGTTTTCCATTAAGCTTAAGAACCATAAACAAACCATTATTTATAGCCTATCTAGTAACTAGGATTCAAAATCATTGAATCATTAAACCATCATAATAAGAAGAGGGTATTTCATGTGCCATCAATCTCTGTTCCTATAAGGATCAGACATTGAATATGAGTGATTTTTTTTTTTTAAAGGACTGTACAGATGCAACCCATTTAAACCAAATTTTGTACTCAAGTGATAACTCAGGATTGGATTGGGGAAAATATATAATCTGATTCTGGACTGTTTTAAGGATTGTCCCCCCCCCCCAAATCTTGGTTTTGAGTTTTTTAATAGAACATAAGACAAAAGCGAGAAGCAATAGAAATCAGAATGATTGGGCACATCCTGCAATTTTGGTGTAAGTGAAGTAAGAAAAGAAAGAGAGCGTTAAAACTGTGAATGGAGAGAATGCATCTCCATCCGTTTGAATGACTTACGAGTGAGGCTGACTAGAAGGAGCCGTGTTGAAAGGCAACTTTGGTGTACGTGATATTTTAGTTCCAGTGGTGACCATACTAATGACATGGTCTCCCGGCCTGTAATAGCTCCATTGTTTATTTCCATCCTGGTGCTCAAAATTCAGGGGACACTTCATTCTCAGCTTCCCGGAAACTGTCTGGGACACCAGCAGCCCCAGGAGGAGAAGCAGGAGGCCCATAATTCATAGGGCTGAATCAATCAGTTGAGAAAGTCCAGAAATATTTCACAAGAAGAGTTCTCCACTCCTCTACTCGCTGCAGAATACCTTATGCCACCAGACTTGAAATTCGAGACGTAGAAAACCTAGAACTACGCTGCCTTCGGTCTGATCAAAGTATAGTATATAAAATCATACATTGCAATGTCCTACCTGTCAATGAATATTTCAGCTTCAACCATAACAACACAAAAGCACACAATAGATGCAAACTCAAGGTTAACCACACCAAACTTGATTGCAGGAAATATGACTTCAGCAACGGAGTGGTCAATGTCTGAAATACTCTACCTGACTCTGTGGCTTCTTCTGCAAACCCCAAAAACTTTAACCTTAGACTGTCTACTATTGACCTCAGCTCTTTCCTAAGAGGTCTGTACGGGGCGTGCATAAGCGCACCAATGTGCCTACCATCCCTGTCCTACTGTTTCTTTTATTTTTCTTATATGTATCCATGTATTCATAACTATGTTGATCCTTAAACCTATTATCTTGCAAGTGATTGACAAATCAAATAAATAAAATCAAATAAATAAATAAAATCCCCTTCCTGTTTCTAAACAAGAGCAAGAAAAGTTAGATGATTCAAAGCACTCTCACAAGTTGAAATATCCAGTAGCTTTCCTGATTCTGACTGAGACAAACTAAGCTTCATCTGGAAAGGAAAGAAAGGTACATGCAAGAGGATAGTCTCTGCCTATCTCTGATCTTGTGCCACACACAGCATGATTTGAGGCATTTATTTATTTTTTCTGATGCAAGGTCCTTTCCACGTTGCTTCAGTCTGATGTTTACCTCAAAGGCACCCCACAGGAGAAGTAGCAGATGAGATCCCCCAAAACAGAACTGTGAAAATTACAGTGAGAAGCAACTTCTCCTCTGGGGAGCCTAAACTTCTTTTTTTAAAAAACAAACTTTATTGATTATAAATATCAAATAAACATATACACAAGACACAGAAGAAGAAGAAAAAAGAAATAGGAAAAAAAAAGATTAAAAACTAACAATTCTACTATCGACAGTCTACGGTTCCTTGTTTGTTATCAATATTGGTGATATATTTACAAATACATCTTATTGCAAATATATAATTACTACTTCTTTTACATCTATTAATTGGTAGATCAATCTTTTTTGTTTTTCTTTTTTAAGTTTATAGGCCAACCACCTTCCTGATTTATTGGCCTGTTCAAAAAGTATCTGTCTGGCTATGTTTAACTTTGAAACCATTCCTTCTTGTTCGATTAAATTTAATTTATGTTTAGTTATTATCATCTGTTTTTTTCAATTTGCAATCTTTTGGGGTGTTTTGCAGCTGAATTTCTGATTCTTTGTTCTAATTTATTTTGTTGGGCATATTTTTCTTTATTTCTTTTAGCAGTGTATGATATTGTTGTGCCTCTTATTATTGCCTTCATTGTATCCCAAATATTCTGTTTCGTAGTTGCCTCATTATTATTTTCTTTTAAAAAATAGTCTAATTCCTCATCAAGTTTATTCATAAATTCTTTCTCTTTAATTAGCTGTGTATTTAAGGTCCACCTTTTCCTTGGTTTCTTCCTGCCTTTCCACACTATCTGAATCAGGTTGTGATCTGCCCATTCGTTTGGTAAAATTGCAATCTCTTTTAATTCATTTACTAATTCACCATTCATTCACACCATATCAATTCGTGTCCATGATTGTTGAGGGTTGGAGTAAAATGTAAATTGCTTTTTCTCAGGGTTTAATTTCCTCCACATGTCTATCAAATTTAGTTCAATTATCATTTCTTCACATGTTTTTGGTATTTTTTTTTTTTCTTCCCCCCCCCCCCCCCCCACTATGATCTTTCTGGTGGTCCACAACAGCATTGAAATCCCCCATGATGCAAATATTCCTTTTATCTAATTCCACTAATTTCCCATGTAATTGTTTAAAAAATTCCTTTTGGTTATTGTTAGGGGCATAGATTACCACTAGTAGAATTGGAATTGATTTAATCCAAATTTGTAATATCAGAATTCTTCCATTGGGGTCTATCCAAATTGGCTCTGCTTTCATATCATCTTTCACGTATACTGCTATCCCTTTCTTTTTCCTAAAATCTGCTGGTGACATATACAAATTCCCTAGCTTGGGGCATTCTAGATATTTTTCTTCTTCCTTCCTTATATGAGTTTCCTGTAAACATATTACCGTATTTCCCCATGTATAAGCACCCCCTTTGTATAACCCCCCCCCCCCCCATTTTTGGACTGTGAAGTTTTGAAAAAAATATTTTATTAGAGAAACAAGTTATGAAGAAAGAAAATTTACAAAGAAACAAAATTCGACGTCTAGATCTACAACTTCGGTCATGACGCCGAAAGCGGTGCGGGCGACGCTAGCAATCTACGCATCGGAATGAGAGTAGGAACGAAGCATTCAGGCCGATGCCTAGCGTATGCATTTCTATCGCGTACTCGCACTCGTAATCGTATCGTCACTTACAATTTTTACAAAAAAGTATAGCATACTGCTGGAAAACCAGTTTATTCCTACTTTATTATTTTATGCATTTTTCACGTATAAAAAGTGTACCTGCTTTGTATATGCCACCCCCCTACTTTTTGGGCTTGAAAATTTTGGAAAAAAGGGGTGGCTTATACATGGGGAAATACAGTATATCTGCATTTTGTTTAATTAATTTGGTTAATATTCTTTTCCTTTTTATCCTAGAGTTTAGGCCATTTATGTTAATTGATATTATTTTCTTTTCTTCATCCATCACCTAATTGACTCTTGCTCTTTGTCTTGTAGTTACTCCTGTCTCTCTTTGTGGCTGATTGTGCATCTTCGGTTCTTCTCTCTCTTGATGTTGTTTATTTTTCGAATTCCTACAATTCCCATCTCTATTTTTTTGGGTAGTCTTGGTCGTCTTGTGAATTCATTTCTAACTCATCTCTACTACTCAATTTTTCATGGCCTATCAATCATTCGTAGAATTCTTGGGCTTTTTCCATGGAGTCTACTTTAATTTTTCTTTCTTCCCAAGTGATTAGCATTCCCTCTGGGATTAGCCATCTAAATATGATACCTTTTGGGTTTAATTGGTTCACCAAGAATTTATAATCTTGCCTCTGCTCTCTCACTCTTCTTGGGATTTGTTTAAGCACCAAGATTTCTTTTCCTTTTTGTTGTGGCTCCGATTCCTGAGCCTGTGCTGTTAGAGGAAGAGGAGGAGGAAGATGAGGAGGAGGAACTGGGAATGCCTTCCTCCCCAGGACCTTCCTCTCTGGCAATGCCTTCCTCCCTGATAATACCTCAGGTTTCATCAGACAACTGAGAGGAACAGCCTGAGATTAATCAGGAGGAGGGCATATCAGAGCAGCCCCTGACAGGGAGTCAAGTGGATGAATGTTGGCTTGATCCTAGGCAGCGTCGTAGGAAGAAATGTGAGCTGCAACATAGGAGGTGTGGGAGGGTCAGAGATTGAGCAGAGTCATTGAGACATACCCCACAGGGGATAAAAGTGGGTGTGTTTTCTCCAGAAACTTTGTACGGGACAAAGTTTACTTCTCTTCCAGGTTTCGTTGTGACTGGTCTGCTTTGGAATCTTCAGTGAGTAGTTTTTCTTGTTATCTTTTCAGACTTGGCAGGCAGAGTGTGTTGGAATGCCAAGGACATTATCAGTATAAAGGATTAACTCTGTAAAGTCCGAGTCAGCTTGCCTGCCTGTGTTTGTGTGGGTTTGTTCTCTTTCATCTTTTTTGGAAAGAAAAATGGTGAGACATAACATTTTTGTCCCATACCTGACTTAAACCATCTTTTACCAAAGATGGACCACCAGCAGCAGTTTCAACAAAAGCAGCAAGATGAAAATCAAACTCTACAACAGCAAGTGGCTCAATTAACAGCTCAACTTGCTTTGCTGCAGGCTCATGCAGCTCCTCCTGCCCCTCCCCATCAGAAATGCCCTGTGGCTGTGCCAGATAAGTTTTCTGGGCAGCCTGAGATGTTCCCGGCTTTCATGGGACAGTGCCAGTTATTTATGTCTATGAGGCCAGAGGATTTCCCAGATGACCAGGCTCAGGTGGGGTTTGTGATAAGCCTCCTTTCTGGCTTGGCTGCCAGATGGGCCACACCTTTGTTGCTCCAGAACAACCCGTTATTAACTGATTACCAGGGTTTTGGGCAACACATGCGCCACATGTATGAAGACTCCATACTAGTGCAGACGGCAGTCAGGCATCTTAAGGATCTTCGCCAAGGGAGGCGCCCCCTGCCAGAGTTTATTTCGGAATTTAGGCTTTTATGCCTGGACTCCAACTGGAATGACGCAGCATTAATGGATGCCTTCCAGGATGGCCTGTCAGATGAGCTGCAGGATGAGTTAGTTCGAGTGGAACCGGCCCCGACCCTCAACGCTCTGGTGGTGTAATGCTTGCGCATTGATGCACGTCTCCAACAGCGAAAGAACCGTCGCACTGTCCAGGAGCAGCCATCCGCATCTGTACCACAGCGCTCTGTGCAAACAGTGCCCTGGGTCACCCAATGTGTCGTGGACATGGTCGAGGAACCAATGGAATTGGGAGTGGTCAGACCTCTCCTGACAGCTCAGGAGCGAATGCGGAGATGCCAAGGGGGTTTGTGCTTGTATTGTGGGAGGCAGGACATTTTGCTATTTCTTGTCCTCTAAAGCGAAGGGGGGCGCTCAAGCCTGTGCCTGAATCTCAGTGTGATCAGTCAGGAAATGGGGCAGGTCTGACCTGGGGGAAACCCTAGGCCGGGCACATATTAAACACCTGCCTGAATTAGCGGAGGTTGACTCTGGGCCCCCTCAGCATCTGATTTTGGACACTCAGGTTTTCTTGTCTAACCAGTCAGAAGGGATTCCAGTGAATGCGCTGGTGGACTCGAGGGCCACGACTAACTTTATGGACCAGGCCTTTGCGACCCATTTTGATGTCCCCTTGCTTTCAGTAGACCCTCCAATGAGGGTCGAGACTATTGATGGGCGGGAACTTATTGCAGGACCCATTAAATTTGCCACCCAGCCTTTGCGCCTAGTCATTGGAGAACATGAGGAGGCGATTTGCTTTTATGTCACCGCGGACCTTCATTTCCCATTAGTCCTCAGCATAGCTTGGCTTAGGATTTATGATCATCAGGTGGCATGGTCGCGGAACACCATTTCTTTTCCGAGTCTGCAGTGCGTGGACCACTTACATCACACCTGTGCTGGCCAGGACATCACCGCCTCTGCCGTCTCCATACCTCCTGAATTGATGGACTTCTCGGATGTGTTCAGTGAGAAGGAGGCAGACTGGTTACCTCCGCATCGGCCCTATGATTGCCCAGTGGACCTTCTGCCCAATGTACCACTGCCAAAGGGACGTTTGTACTCCATGTCCAAGCCCTAGCTGGCCACACTATGGGACTTTTTGGACAAAAACTTGGCCCGAGGATTCATCCGGCCTTCGTCGTCCCCTGTCTCAGCCCCAGTCCTCTTTGTCAAGAAGAAGACAGGAGACTTACGCTTGTGCTGTGATTACCACTGGCTAAACGCCATCACGGTGTGGAATAGCTACCCCTTGCCGCTCATTCCAGAGTTGTTGGAGAGGTTGCGGGAGGCCACTATCTTCACCAAATTCGATCTTCGAGGGGCCTACAACCTGGTGTGGATGTGAGAGGGGGACAAAAGGAAGCTGGCATGTGGCACCCGATACAGCCATTTTGAGTACACTGTGATGCTGTTTGGGTTGACCAACGCCCCCTCAGTCTTCCAGCACCTGATGAATGACATGTTTTGGGATATGTTAGATTGGTTCGTGGTGGTGTACCTGAACGATATTCTGATCTATTCTGGGTCCAGGGACAGCCACCTTCACCACGTTCGTCTGGTCCTGCAATGCCTTCAGGAGCACCAACTTTATGTGAAGCTGGAGAAATGTCTCTTCTTCCAGACTTCCTTTGAGTTCCTTGGGCACATCATCTCTCCCAAAGGCATCGCTATGGATCCGCGTAAGGTGGAGGCCTTATGTA
Source organism: Pseudonaja textilis (assembly GCF_900518735.1). The sequence goes on from NW_020769603.1 coordinate 125,784, forward strand.
GTTGGGAACCCCCTCATCGTGTGAAGGATGTTCAACACCTATTGGGGTTCGCTAACTATTACCAGACCTTCATCCCAGGTTTTGTCAAGCTGACAGGTCCAATAACCCAGCTCCTTTGAAAGAAGGTCCCGTTCCAGTGGAGGCCCCCACAGCAACAGGCTTTTGAGGCCCTCAAGAATGCTTTCATTGCAGAACCTGTCCTAAGGCACCCTGATCCCCATCATCCTTTTGTGGTGGAGGCAGATGTGTCCAATGTGGCTATTGGGGCTGTGTTATTGCAAGCCCCGGTGGATAGCGTCACTCTTTTTCCCTGCGCTTATTATTCCCGGAAACTCACTCCTTCTGAACGCAATTACACCATCTGGGAAAAAGAGTTGCTGGGTATCAAGGCTGTGTTTGAGGCTTGGTGGCATCATCTCAAGGGGGCCCGACACAAGGTGGATGTCCGGACGGACCATCGGAATTTAGAACACTTGTCAATGGTGAGAAAGTTGAACCAGCGGCAGATCCGGTGGTCATTGTTTTTTGACTGGTTCAACTTTTCTGTGACCTATATCCCCAGTGGTCACAATCAGAGGGCAGATGCCCTGTCCTGCAAACCTGAGTACCTTTGCCCCAAGGACCCCCTTCCTCCGTGGATGGTGCTGCCAGCAGAATTCTTGGCCACAGTCCAGGAACCGGTGGATTTGCGGACTCAGGTGCGAGAGGCACAGCGCCTAGACATTTGGTCACAGCAGAGGATGGGGGAGATTGGACCCAAATCCCCAAGGACTTTGGAGGAGGGCTTACTCAAGCATCGGGGCCAGATGTTCGTACCCACGGGGCCACTTCAAGCCCTTATTATGACTCAGTGTCACGACAACCCTGCAGCCGGCCATTTTGGGTTTTTTAAGACCCTCCATCTTGTAACGTGGACTTTTTGGTGGCCTCAAGTACGGCTTGATGTCCATGCCTATGTCATGTCCTATGTACCATGTAGGCAAGCAAAAGCTGCGATGGATGCGCCTCCTGGTCTCCTCCAACCTCTGCTGACTCCGGAAAGACCATGGGGAGCAATTTCCATGGACTTCTTGACTCATTTACCATCATCCTCAGGATTTACGACTGTGCTTGTGGTGGTCGACATGTTGACAAAAATGGCCCACTTCATTCCATGTCATAAATTGCCATTGGCCCGTACTACTACCCGTTTGTTCTTGCAGCATGTTTTTCATCTCCATGATCTGCCAGACAGGGTAGTTTCTGACCGCAGTGTCCAATTTACAGCCCAATTTTGGAAAAGCCTGATGACCACGTTACAGGTGCAGGTCTGCTTGTCGTCGGCGCACCATCCAGAAACTGATGGTGGGATGGAGAACATTATTGACATTCTCAAGCAATATTTGCGTTGTTTTGTAAACCAACGGCAGAACAATTGGGTTGATTATCTCCCTCTGGCGGAGTTTGCATTCAACAACTCCCAGCACACCTCCACCCAAATGACACCATTTTATGCTAATGTGGGGTACCATCTGCAGTTCCTTCTGTTGACACTATTAGATTCCCCAGTTACCGAGACTCGGGAATTCCTTTCGGAACTACACTCAGTTCAGCAGTTAGTTTGGCAGCAACTGATACGGGCCAAGGAAGATTACGAGCGGTTCGCAGATCGCTCTCAACAGGCGATGCCTCCGCTGGCTGTGGGAGACTGTGTGGTTGTCCACAAAACATCTTCAGGTCGACTGCCCAATAAAGAAGCTGGACCATCGGTTCATCGTCCCCTTTCCCATCGAGGCGGTCATCAACCCCGTAGCCTATCGACTGACTCTATCACGCTCCATGCAAATTCATCCAGTCTTCCACCGTTCCCTTTTGGTGCCTGACACCCCTTCATGTGATCTCTGACATCCCGCAGCTGATGATCCAGCACCTGTACCCGATGACGATGACGCAGTAGATGGCAACGTGGTCAGCATTAGGGATTCCCGCTGGCTGAAAGGACAGTTCCAGTATTTGCTCGAGAGGCAGGGGGATGGGCCAGAGGCCCTTTCCTGGGTGGATGCTTCCACGATCAATGCCCCAGACCTTATACGGATGTTCCATGACCATTTTCCCTTGAGACCACATCCTGACCATCAGACTTGGGGGAAGGGCCCTGCGGTGAGGGATAGTGTTGTGGCTCTGAATCCTGAGCCTGTGCTGTTAGAGGAAGAGGTCTCGGAAGATGAGGAGGAGGAACTGGGAATGCCTTCCTCCCCAGGACCTTCCTCTCTGGCAATGCCTTCCTCCCTGATAATACCTCAGGTTTCATCATTCCATTACCCCAGCGACAACACATCGCAGAAGCTATTTAATGGGCTCCATCCATCTCTGCATTCCCCAGGCCCTCTGGCAGAACCTTCTAGAAGCACCTTCCAGAAGAGTGTCAGAGTGGGGACTGTTCTAATCTCTGGGGCAAATGATGTTCCAGAGAGAGGGAGCCATCACAGAGAAGGCCTTTCTTCTGAGTCACACCAGGTATCAGCTATGGAATCATGATTCATTGCTGCCACCTTGCGGGAGAAAGTGGGAGTGGGGTGATGTTTATTGAGTAGCTCTTAGTAGACAAAATATAATTCTTTTGATAGTTCAAGGTTAAAGCATGTGGCGCAGAAAGAATTGGAATTTACTTTGGGGATCAGTTCATGTGATACAGTGGTCCCCAACCTTTTTTGTGCCACGGCCCGGTACCGGCATCACAAAATCATCCATGGCCCAGTACCGGCATCAGTACGCATGGCAAGGTGAGCCAAGTGACCAGCCAGCCAGCCAACCCCCGCTTCTCCCTGCCACCTTCAACTCCTCCTTTGTGCCTGTGTTGATGGGCTTCACGATGGCTTCGGGACGGTCGCTCAGCTTGCCTTGCCATGCATGCTGAAAGAATCCTCGTGCCTTAGTTTTGTTTGAAGCCGCCCCCCCCCCCCATGAAACTAAGGCGCAAGGATTCTTTCAGCACCCAAATGCCGCTTTCTACCCGGAAAAGCTCACCGGAAGCACTTTTTCATCAAAACAAGATGGCGGCACCCAGCAAACCGGTGGCCCGGTAGAAATTGTTCCACGGACCGGGACTGGTCCGGGGACCGGTGGTTGGGGACCCCTGATGTGATATGATGATGAGTAAAAAAAGGGGAATGGTTTGTAGGTTGGGATAGTGTGGGAAGTCCAGGGGAAACTTTTAATTTTGGAATTCCACACAACGTGCCAGATGCTGTTCTAATAAAATTACTTTGAGATGATGTGTGTCTTGGAGTTACTGACAGGAATGGATTTTCCCTGGAACGCTGACACCAGGTATATCTCCCTCAGGGATGGGACCCACAACATTCCCTGCCTCTCCGCTCTAGTGGGTTGGACAGATGTGACCATCAAGAGAGAGTCCCTCAGAAAACCTAGTCATAAAGGGCTTTAAAGGTGACAACCAGCACCTTGAATTGCACCTGGAAGCAAATCGGCAACCAATGCAGCTCCCTCAGGAGAGGTAATACATGTGCACATGGAGGTCTGCACAAAACCATGAGGGCTGCTGTATTTTGCACCAACTGGAGCTTCTGGATGCTCTTCAAGGACACATTGCAATAGTCAAGACAGAAAGTGATTAGGGCATGAGTGACCAGGAGTAGGAATTGTCGGTCCAGGATGAAAGCTGAATAAGAGGAGGAAAAAGAGAGTTTGTAGTCTTTTCCCATTTGGGAAAATTACATGGATGCTGAAGAATAATCCTCTCTAAATAATACTAATAGAATAATCATTAAATGTTCCTAGGTGGGATGGATGCTTGCTCACCCTGCCTGCCTGACATGTGCCACTTACTCGCTTGCCCCACCTGCCCGATGCTCGTTTACTCCGCCCACCTGACACAAAAAATGGAGGGGGCACAGCCCTCTTGACACCGAGAAGGCCCTGAAACAGAGCCTATGGGGGGTGCTGCGTACTCCTCCCTGTCTCCATTTTTTTCCTTCCTGAGCCTCAGGGAAGCCTTCTGGGAGCAAAAACGCCCCACCCCAGGAGGCTTCCCTGATGCCCAGAAGGCCCAAAAAGCATGGGGAGGTGCTGCCAAAAAAGCCACGCCCACCCAATCACATGGCCACACCCACTTAGCCACACCCACCTAGCCATGCTTACAGAACCAGTAGTAAAAAAATTTAATCCCACTACTGGTGGGCACCATGACCATCTCTGCTGTAGACCTCACTGCTCAATGTTTATTTAATAAAGTAAGAAACTTTGAAACATAAAGAATCTCAGTGTTTATATAAAGATGGAAAAACAATGGTATCAAACAAAAAAAAAGCCTTATCCACTGTATAACTTTCTCCTTCATTATCCAATGATTCAGTCCACAGGCATACATTTCCTGTCCCTTTGTCAGCTCTCTTTCAAAACTTGGCTTTCTCGAACAGGTGGGAAATGAAATTTTACTCCAGGCATGAGCAGTGTTAAAACCAACTGCAATTCAGGATTAATGTGTGAAGATCTAATAGTAAAGAAAATCGCAGAAAGGCCCTACACTTAATGTTAGGGAGTGTTTAGGTGTACGGATTGCTTCCTTTTTAGGAGACAAGATATTATCACATTCATTCATTCATTTATTCATTTATTTATTTATTTAAGTTCGTCAAGCATGTATGAGAAAACAAATGTAAGTATGAACATAGCATATAAACATATAAGTATAAACAGGTATAAGTATATACATAATAAATGAGTACGAATAAATGGGAAGAGTAGGACAGGGACAGTAGGCACGCTTGTGCACTTATGCACGCTCCCTTACAGACCTCTTAGGAATGGAGTGAGGTCCATTGTAGACAGTTTGAGGTTAAGGTTTTGGGGGTTTGGAGCGGTTTACTTTGAGTTTGTATCTATTCCTTGACCATGTGTTATTGTGGTTGAAGCTGAAGTAGTCATTGACAGGTAGAATGTTGTAGCAGACAATTTTGTGTTCAAAGCTTAGATCAGACCATAGGCAGCATAGTTCTAAGTTGTCTAGGTCCGAAATTTCAAGGCTGGTACCATAAGGTATTCTATTGCAAGCAGAGGAGTGGAGTATTCTTCTCGTGAACTACTTCTGGACTCTTTCAAGTGTATTAATGTCCATTATACAGTGTGGATGTAGATGAGCTGTATTCAAGAATTGGTCTGGCAAAGGCCTGGTTTGCAGTTCAATGTTACAGGAGAAGAAGCTTTGCAAAATTAGGTTAACAACTCTTATTGCCTTTTTGACAATGCTGTTACAGTGAGCTCTGGGGCTTAGATCATTTGAGATGAATAATCCTAGGTCCTTGACAGAGAGAGGGTCATCTAAGAGGTCATATCCATCCAGTTTGTATTTAGTGTTTTGATTTTTGTTGTCAATATGTAAGACACAGCATCTGTTAGTTGAGATTTGAAGGTGCCAATTTGTTCGACCACTCTGACACATAATCAAAGTTGCTTTGTAGGGCAGCAGTATTGTCAGTGGTGTTATTGAAAGACATTGAAAGACAGCAGAAGTCAGTCACTTGGGTACTGAATTATCTTCATCAAGCATTATTTTCTGGACAAGACCTGACAGGAAGGAGCACAACAGTGTCCCAAGGGATGTACCTGTGATTTTTCACTAACATGTTTTTTTCCAGGTACGTTCTGCATGTGGAGCCCTATAGAAGTTTAGATCTCTAGAGGAGAAAGTACTGATTACAGTGAATCACCATTCTGGTCTTTGAGACTTTTCTGAAACAACATGGAAGGGATCTTGCATCAGAAGAGGATAAATGCCTCAGGTTACATGGCACAATTTTGGGAGAGGCATGTGCTCCTGAAGGCACCTCTCTCCTTTCCAGGTGAAGCTCAGTATGTCTCTGTCTGAATCAGGAAAGCCACTGGCATTTCCACCTTGTCAGAGTGCTTCACGTTCTTCCAATTCTTCTTCTTGTTCTTGTTTAGAAACAAAAAGGGGATTGATTCAGCCTTATGAATTATGAACCATCTGGTTCTGCTTCTGATGCTGTTGATGTCCCAGCCAGTCTGTGGGAAGCTTAGAATGAAGTGCCCGCTAAGTTTGGAGGAGGAAGGTAGAAAAAAGCCATGGAGCTATTATAGGCCAGGAGACCATTTCATTAGTGTGGTCACCACTGCAACAATAATATCTCATTTACCATTGTTTTTCAACATGGCTCCTAATATACAATCACATTCGTAAGTCATTCTGTGTGATGGAGTTGCATTCTCTCCATCTGTAGTTCTGATACTCTCTTTCTTTTCTTCATATTTTATTTACCCCTAATGTACAGTACATTGCAGGATCTGTCTAATCTCCCAAATCATTTTAATTTCTATGGCTTCCCTTTTCTGTCTTCTTTACTCTTATATCCTTAATCCAAGGATATGGCAGAAAAATATCTGAAAGAAGTCCAGGTTATTCTCCTCTCTCTATCCAGGCCTTCATTCATCACTTGAATATTAATTTTTGTTTATAGTAATTATTGAAAGGGTTGTAGTTACCCCTGCAAAACCCATTTCCATGTGTTTGTAACTGCTCATTTACATCCTACTAAAATGTAGGTTGACTTGATGTTAGAGTTTCTTTTCTGGGTCCCTTATGAAACATTATCTTCATTTTATGATGGCTCTAGTTTTAATGAATTGATGATATGGAATGCTGGTTACTGAAGAAATGAAAATTGGGGTTGCTATAAACGATGATTCTTTGTATTCATGATTCTTAACTCTGATGGAGAACTATCCGTATTCTCAACACTCATAAAAATTAAATGGTGATAGCCATTTAATTCTGGTTGTGAATCAGTATTGGCTTAAAATTTAAAAAGCTTATTGAGGCAAAGAGGAATAAATGTTTTATTATTTCTATTAATGATGATGACTATAACATGAATATTTTTACAGTAGTTTATCTACTCAACAGTCTAGAATCCTCCACTACATTTTTGCCATTCAAGTTGTAAATAGGAACTCCCAGCTTCTACACAATCTTACTCTTGGACACAACATCCATGACAACTATTTGAACACACTTGGCACTTCAGATGTCTTGCTGGACATGGTCTCTACTGGTGAAGCCAATGTTCCCAACTTCAGCTGTGGAAAGAAAGACAACATTTTTACCCTTCTTGATGGAGCTAAGCGGGATATCTCCATCCAGATGTCAACATTAGTGGGCATCTACAAAGTCCCACAGGTTTGTGTGTGTTTTTCTCTATCTGATAAAGTGAGTAGGGTGGTAGATAAAAAAACAGCTCTTGAATTCAACAGAGTAAATAAGATTGAATCTATATTTACTCTGTTGAATTCAAGAACTGTTTTTTATCACAAAGAGAAATAAATGCACCCTTAAATTAAAAAATATTTAATCATTACCAAATTTGTGGCATTTTTAATAGTGAACAAATCTTTTATTCATGGAAATAATTCCAATGGGTTAGCGTAGGTTCAACTGATAAAACACGAATGTCTTATGGACTCATAGGGATGCTACTATTTTGTTTAAAGAGAAGTACAAACACTTTAGCCAAGATGTTATCTTAGCCTAATATATTCATGATCAAATTAATTTAAAAAGAGGGGGGCAATAGAGCCCCTGGAGAGGACTGAATTAGTTACTGGGTGAACTATTCAAAATATAACCTGATAGATCCTTCTACTGGCATGTTTACTTAAAAAAATAAGATCACCTACTATATACCGGTTGGGTGGAAGATGGCAATAGTAATTTCTATATATAAAGAGTGGAATTTAAAAAGATGCCCATTATTAGAAACCTTTTCATCTAGTAGATATTATGGCTAAAATATATACTGGTTTCCTCTTGAGTCAAATTGAGAGTGGGTAGATGAAAAGTGCATTCCTTCCATTAAAACAAGCAAACTTTAGGTAGAGTTAATCCGCTGTTAACATTAGCTTTATCTTGAATCATCAAATTACAAAATATCTCAATTGGGAAAACAGTAGTTTTCTCGCTTCAGAGAACTCAGCATAGCATCTGACATGGTGAACATAGAAATATTATGGAGGAAATTGATTGTGTTTAAAATGGAAGCCAGACTGTTGACTCTGATCAAAGCGTTTTATACAAGCACTTGTTAGAGGGTGTGATTTGGGGGCTCAATGGAACCAAGAGAAGTAGGATCAATTCTTACTAGGCAGTGAGACAACGGGACATTTTTGATTGATCGTTATACAACTTAATTGTATAACAACTTACCAGGACTAACAAAGGATTGAAGAAGTATACATACCTAAAGTTCTAAACTTATATGAATGCCTTACTATATGCTCATGTTATGTAATTATTATCATACTCATAAATTTGATTGTGTCTGATATATAGAAGACTTGACTCCTAACCTCATAATAATTCTCTCAGTATTAATAAATCAAACTAAGTTAAAAATGGTGGTCTTTGGAAAATGATTTCATAACTATAGATGGCTATTAACACATTTCATTATCTAGGTTATTTTTTTTCTGAGACTGGTTTTCGGCTTCCACATCATCAAAGGAACTCAATTAGAGCAATGGCACCAAAATATTTTTTTTTTAAAAAAATCACACCTATCCATGGTCCTTAACCTCAATGAGCAACCTATAAATATATATAAGGCCAAGGTAACCCCCATGGTCTTATACAGAGCTGCAGTTTGGGGTGTCGGACTGTTATCATTACTAGAATAAACCCAACCAAAGCATCTGAGAAGTATTTGAGGGAGGGATAAAAGGACTTCAGCTGCTGCCCTCAGAACTGACTTGAGAATTTATGCAATTTGTTCATGGTCTAAAATCAGGGCATATAATTATTAGTGTATAATTAAAGCTGTAGAAACTGACAGGCTCTCAAATTTGTATTTGTTAGAACAGAGAAAATTTCAGTTAAAGACCTCTTGGAGTGTGCAACTGACAAATTATATTAGATCTTTGGTTTCTCTGTGTCTTGTATAACATAGAATAATAGAGTTGGAAGAGAGCTTGGATGTCTTCTAATCCAACCCTCTGCAGGAAGACACCCTGAGTCATTCGAGACAAATGGTTGCCCAATCTCTTCTCAACAGCCTCTAGTGATGGAGCATCCACAATAGAATAGAATGGAATGGAATGGAATGGAATGGAATGGAATGGAATGGAATAGAATAGAATAGAATAGAATAGAATAGAATAGAATAGAATAGAATAGAATAGAATAGAATAGAATAGAATAGAATAGGAGCTGGAAGGGACCTTGGAGGTCTTCTAGTCCATTCGCCTGTTCAAGCAGGAGAACTTATACCATCTCAGACAAGTGACTGTCCAGTCTCTTCTTAAAAACATCCAGTGGTGGAGTGCCCACAACTTTATGAAGGCCGTCGTCCTCATTGTTTAAGAAGTTTCTCCTTAATTCCAGGTTGCTTCTCTCTCCTTGATTCATTTCCAACCATTATTTCTTGTCCTGCCCTCTGGTGCTTTGGAGAGTAATTTGGCCCCCTCTTCTTTGTGGCAGCCCCTCAAAAAAAATAGCTGGAAATAACTGTGTAACTGGATTGCTACACAAAAATCTGGGATTTCGAAGCAGAGAAAGATATAGCTATCCTCGGGAAAGTTGACACACTGAAAAGGATGACCCGCTAAAATTATACCTTCACAATTACCAAGTATTTCAAAACAGAAATAATTCAACATCATAGGATACTATTTACTTTAATAAGATTTGAGCAGATAGACACAGTGAATAAATATAGAACACTTACCAAGTTTCTTATAATGAACAGACTTGTATTTGCAGAGCTCCAGAGATAGAAGAATTGTATCTTTATTCTATTTGTATATATGGTCTTATTAATATAATGATTTTGTCAACTCAAAAATATTTCTCTGATCTTTTAGAGTTGCCAGTAGAAAGGGAGTGGGGGGCGGAGTAGTGCATTCCTTAAATGCTTTCATAGATAATTTCTAGGCGACCGAAGCTTCTGGAGGGCAAGATTATTACTGGAGAGCATGATTGATGACTCTTAGCTATGGATGTGTCCCATTGGAGAATATACACACAGGGGGTGGGGGAAGACCGAGGTCAAGGGGGAAATGAATGACATGTCTCAGAGTCGGCTGCACTCAGGTAGCACCCGCATGTTCACTCCTAATAAATCTTCTTTAACCGCTGAGAGATGAGGCTAGAGATTCCTGATTTAAATGGGGGTGGATGCTGGAGCCCAGGCAGATTTCTATATTTTATATCTTGATACAGCCAAATGATTAATCAACAATAAACTATTTAAAAATAAGCTTGAGAACCAAGTGTATTGGCTAAAAGCAAATATTTTGGACTTCATCTGACATCCAAAGATAATACAGCATTCTTTATTACTTTTTCAAGATGAGTTACGCAACTGGTTCGATGGCTCTTAGTGATAAAAGTCAATTCCCTTTTTTCCACCGGATGGTGCCTGAAGAAGGGATCCAGTACCCAGGAATTATCCAACTGCTCATCAATTTCAGATGGACCTTGATTGGTCTCTTTGCTTCAGACACAGAGAATGGAGAGAATTTCATGAAGACTTTTACTCTTTTGCTAGTCAGGCATGGAATTTGTGTTGTTATGTCACAACAATTCTCAAAAACTGGACATGCATCAACCCTCAGGGATGCCCTCTCTAAGTGGAGACAAGTCAATGTCTTTGTTCACTTCACCGAATATGATTCCTTTGGGGACAGAATTCTTTTTTTCCATTCAACCCTTGAAGGTTTGCCAGGACCCATTGAAGGGAAAATCTGGATCATCTCACCCCTTGTGAAACTGGCAATGAGAAGGCACAGATTTTTCAAATATATCCATAGTATTTGGAACTTTGTTGTCAGGGATAAAGAAAGACTTGAGGAGGATGGCTTTGAACCGGTTCTCTTGGTACAACCTCAGTTTCAGGAGCAGTCTTTTCATTGTTCTTTTTCAAAGCATTTTTTTTCTGTCAAGGGCCGAAGAAAATGCATCCAGAAAGCACCACTGGAAACTCAAGAGAAAAGGAACAGCATCAAGATAGCAAATGATCACCATGTTTACAATATCATTAAGACTCTGGCCCATGCCTTGAGTGCTGCGTATTCATCCAGATCCAGGTCGATAAGGAAGGCTGGGGAGGACAGGTTGGTGGCTTCACGGCTGCAGCCATGGCAGGTATGGGGTCCAGACAAGGATACATCAAAGCTAGTTCCTTTGGAGAAGGAATACAATGAGAGTGAAGAGAACCTTCTCAGCTTCCAAGTGCCACGTTGTAGCAACGTTTCGGCAGAATCTTATCTGCCATCATCAGGCTTCTGTATAGTGTTTGTTGAACTGTATGGTGTTCCTGCGTAAAATTGGAAGTATCCTGGCAACGTTTTGACAAAATCTCATTTGTCATCTTCAGGCTTGTGTCTTCAGCTTTGTGCTCTGAGAAGCATATATACATATATATATATGGATCTTTGGTTATTCGGGTTTTCTCCCGCGTAAAATTGGAAGTATCTTGGCAATGTTTCGATGAAATCTCATTTGATTTTGTTGAAACGTTGCCAAGATACTTCCAATTTTACACAAGAGAAAACCCGAATAACCAAAGATCCACATACAAATACCCATGAAAACCTCAGAAAACAAATATATATATATATATATAATGACGATGATGATGATGATGATAGATAGATAGATAATAGATGATAGATAGATAGATAGATAGATAGATAGATAGATAGATAGATAGATAGACAGACAGACAGATAGGAGAGAGAGAGAGAGAGAGAGAGAGAGAGACAGACAGACAGACAGACAGACAGAGAGATATAGAGATGCTAAACATAGTAATTTCTTTTTTTTTTAAAGCATGAATTTTTAAAATATTCCTGTATGTACTAGCTGTGATCACCACTGTAGAATTTTACTTTCAAAAATTTCAAGGAGCCCCCAAGAGCATCTAGACCACTTCCTCCTCTCTGCAGGAATCCCAGTTAAAGAACTAGGAATGATGGTTCCTTAGTCTTTGTCTTAAGACGATCAGTGAAGGGGACACTGAACTTCTCTGGTTTACTGGCTCAATTTCTCTTTTTCACTAGCTCAATTTCTCCTTTTTAAAACTGCTTCTCCTTTTTAGGATGTTTATCCTCCTGTTCAGTCAAAAACTCCTCTCTTGTGACTGAATTCATTTCACCTTGTCCCAAACTCTGGAGTAACAGAAAAAAATCTTAAGCATCTATGTAACATATTTTAGTTATTGCATCCGCCCTTATCCATCAGATTTTGTAGTTGGAAAAGGTGCTCCCAGACTCCTTCTGATCCTTAGTTGTTCTCATAGACCAAAAGTCTTCAAACTTGACAGCTTTAAGTCTTGTGGACTTCAACTCCCAGAATTCCTAAGCTAACATGACTGGAGGAGGAATTCTGGGAGTTGAAGTCCACAAGACTTAAAGCTGTCAAGTTTGAAGACCCCTGTCATAGACCAACATTGGTGTTCTCGTTGTTGTCTTTCCTCAAGGCTAAGAGGAAAAAAACTGATTTCTTCCTTGGCTTCTTTCTTGACTTCTTCATTTGATTTCTTCCTTGGTTTCATTGCCCTTCCCTAAACCTGACCCAGATTTTTGGGAAATGTCTTCTCCAAGTGTGGTGCCTGCAAGTGTAGTATTTAATTTGGGTCTCCCCTGACCAGAACATTCATTTCCTGAGATTCTTATGGATACATTAGGCTTTCCATGAGCATCCCACTGCTGGCTCATATTCAGTTTTCAGCCAATGCTATTTTGAGATGTTTTTCTTATCAGTTTTGGTTTCCATTCTTCTTCAAGTGCATAATTAATGACAATATAATCCAATTAATTATGTAATTGTTATCTAATCATTAAAATACTACTACTCATATATTATTATCAGTGACTAGGATACATATATAGAATAGAATAGAATAGAATAGAATAGAATAGAATAGAATAGAATAGAATAGAATAGAATAGAATA
>NW_020769603.1:138757-177982 GCF_900518735.1 Pseudonaja textilis
TAGAATAGAATAGAATAGAATAGAATAGAATAGAATAGAATAGAATACTTTATTGGCCAAGTGTGATTGGACACACAAAGAGTATTGGTGTAAATACTCTCAGTATACATAAAGAAAAGGTACATTTGTTAAGCATCAAGAATCATAATGTACAACACTTAATGATAGTCATAGGGTACAATCAACAATCAAATCATACTAGGAAATAGTCAAGTGGGAGGGGATAGGTGAGAAGGAGTGGTGAGAAGATTAACAGTAATAATAGTGTATACTTTGTAAATAGTTGAACAGTATTGAGGGAATTATTTGTTTAGCAGAGTGATGGCTTTCAGGAAAAAACTGCTCTTGTGTCTAGTTGTTCTGGTTTGCAGTGCTCTATAGTGTTGTTTTGAGGGAAGGAGTTGAAACAGTTTGATGACCGGGATGTGAGGGGTCTGTAAATATTTTCACAGCCCTCCTTTTGACTCGTGCAGTATACAGGTCCTCAATGGAAGGCAGGTTGGTAGCAATTTTTTTTCTATAGTCCTAATTATCCTCTGAAGTCTGTGTCTGTCCTGTTGGGTTGCAGAACCAAACCAGACAGTTATAGAGGTACAGATGATAGATTCAATAATTCCTCTGTAAAACTGTATCAGCAGCTCCTTGGGCAGTTTGAGCTTTGTGAGTTGACGCAGAAAGAGCATTCTTCATTGTGCTTTTTTGATGATGTTTTTTGATGTTAGGTGTCCATTTTAGGTCATGTGATATAGTAGAACCTAGAAATTTGAAGGTCTCTACTGTTGATACTGTGTTGTCTAGTATTGTAAGAGGTGGTAGTATGGGAGGGTTTCTTCTTAAGTCTACCACCATTTCTACAGTTTTGAGTGTGTTCAGTTCCAGATTGTTCTGGTTACACCATGAGGCAAGTTGTATAACCTCCTGTCTGTATGCAGATTCATCATTGCCTCGAATGAGACCAATCACTGTTGTGTCATCAGCAAACTTCAGTATTTTAACAGATGGATCTTTTGAATCATTGGTATATAGGGAGAAGTGGAAATAGCACACAGCCTTGGTGGGGTCCTGTGCTGATTGTCCAGGTATTGGATATGATTCTGCCTAGCTTCACCTGCTGCTTCCTGTCTGTTAGGAAGCTTATGATCCACTTACAAGTGTGTGCAGGTACTGCTAGTTGGTTTAATTTACTTAGAAGAGTATCTGGAATGATGGTATTGAATGCTGAACTGAAGTCTACAAAGAGGACTTCAGTAGGTATTTGGAGATTCAAGGTGTTGTAGGATGTAATGCAGAGCCATGTTAACAGCACCATCTGTCGATCTACTTGCTCGGTATGCAAACTGCATGGATTCTAACAGCAGATCTGTGATGGTTTTCAGGTGGGACAGCACAAGCCTTTCAAAGATTTTCATAACTACAGATGTTAGAGAAACTGGTCTGTCGTCATTCAGTTCCTTAATGGAGGGCTTCTTTGGCACTGGGATGATGGTAGAACGTTTGAAGCAGGAAGGAACATAGCACATCTCTAGTGATCTATTTAAGATTTGGGTGAAGATGCGGGCCAATTGGTCAGCACAGACTTTTAAGCAAGAAGGAGTTATCTTGTCTGGTCCTGGTGATTTTCCTGGCTTCTGTCTGTGTAATAGATCTTGCACTTCTTTTTCTGTGATCACCAGAGGTTGTGAGCCCAATGGATTGGGGCCAGTTGTAGGAGGCTTGGCTGTTGTTGGTGTTTTTGAGATGTCGGTTGTGGAGATAGGTGGCTGTAGTTTCTTTTCAAACCTGCAGTAAAATACATTCAGGTCATCTGCTAGTTGTTGATTTCCTTCTGCCTGGGAAGGAGGTTTGTTGAAGCCAGTGATGTTTTTAAGAGTTTTCCACATGTTTGCTGGTTCATTTGTTGAGAATTGATTCTTTAACTTTTCAGATTAGCTTCTTTTTGCTGCTCTGATCTCTCTTGTTAATATGTTTCTGGCCTGGTTGTATAGCATTCTGTCACCTTTTCTGTAGGCTTCCTCTTTGGAACAACGTAGCTGCTTAAGTTTAGCTGCTTAAGTTTATTGTTACTATATATTTGCAGATTCCTTGTTGTATCTGTGAGCTCATCTAGGTCTGCAGAGGCATCTTCAAAAGCATTCCAATCAGTACAATCAAGGCAGGCCTGGAGTTTCAGCTTTGCCTCATCCACCAAGTCTTCAGAAAAACTACAAATGAAATAAAAAAAAAAATCTACTTTGTATCTTCCATCCAAGTGTATTTATATGGGAATACTATAATTTCTTAAGTATCAGCTGCTAAAAAGCAGATATTTCCTACTAGATTTTATTTATACTGTTAGATTGGGGTGGATTGGTTCCCAGAGAGACGCGAGACCATAGTAACTTTCAGCTCTTTATTTTTTTTCAGCTCAGTACAAGGAAACTGGAGCCGTGGCAACCCTTCATATAGGGATTGCTCCCGGCTTGGCGACCAATGGCAGCGCTTTGAATCTCCTGCGATTGGCTCGGCCAATTGTGGTAGATTCCCAGTGCTCCAATCACAGCCGCTGAGTCAACCAATCTGGTTACGGTCCGTGCGGACCAATCAGGTGTCAGGTTTTGGAGTATGCTAATATAGCACATATACATTTCCCTCTATCAAGAAATTGATATTTGAAATTGATACCTTTGAATAGACATCAAAATAACTTTGCCTATGAGTTGGTATAAATCATTAAAAATCATGATTTGTCATCTCTGTCTGTATAAATATGAATGTAATAGAATAGATTGGACTAACTTAATAATGACTACCCCATTTTATGTGAAACATTGAAAGTTACTTGAGTGCAATTTTACATTTAGATTGTATCCATTTAATTACCACACCATCCAGGTCTCACCTAATTAGTTTCCTAATAAATAGATCAGGATGTAGTTTTTAATCATTCACTAAAATCAAGTTATATCACCAGCATTCCCACAATGTTAAGGAAGTTTAATTATATTTGGGGATGACACTGGCAACGAAGGAAGAGATGCTTCTTAGGAATGATCAGATAAGGTGCATAAAAGGCAGACAAAGAAACTTGGAACGGATCCTCTTTAACTTTTCAGACTTAAAAAAGAGTTGTTGAGAGGTTAGCACTTTCAGAGTTGTGAGATTCAGTTAATGTAGCCTTCTGATAAAGTAGAATTAGCTCAAATGGTGTACCTGGGAGATTAGCCTGGCAAATTATTTCATGACAAGTCCATGCTTTTCAGTAATTTCCCTGTTCTTTTCAAGTAGTTTATGAATATCTCTGTTTATTTATTTGTAACCTGCTCCAGAATTTTCCTTATAATTGAACAATTTTCCTAAATTATTTATTTTCTCTGTATGCTGTATCTTTTGAACATGCCGGTAAATCTTGTTCTCCCAACTAAGCATAATCGCAAGTTAGGCAATTGTAGAAGAAAGATTCAAATGGGAAAGCACCACATGGGATAAGAAACCAAAGTTTTCTTGCTTAAAATTCCTGTATGTTCCTATTTTAGTTCCATCCCTTTCTGGAAAAGAATGAGTTTTGCAATCTTTCTAACTTTAAAATCTACTTGGACCAAAATGGAGTTGTAAAAGCAGATCTGGACATCATGAGCTTGGTTTTTCTCCCCAATGAGGAACCCATCCAAGACCAACTAGGAAGATTTGAAAGACAAAGACTTATCATCAATAAAGATGCTCTTTTGCGGTTAAAGTTGCTGAACAAGGTGCGGAAAATATTGGAGACTGTTCTTTGTTTTCCATAGCCTTAGGACCATTTCGAGTGGGATAAGATTAGTTACCAAAAGATGGCCTTCACTAAGAATATAATGTGTGGAGTACATTCCTTATACATATATATTTTAAATGGCTTGGGAGGCTTAAGTAGCATTGACCAAAGTGTCCTTCAGTTGTTATAATATGGAACACCATTTTAAGCTTATACACTGTAGCCATGTCCAACATGGGATGCTGAGTGATGATTCTTTAGGGCCCAGATCATGCCCTCTGCATTTAATATCTCCATAAAACTGGTGAGAGAGGTTCACACATTCTGGGGATTGTGGTGCTGATAGGATCAACTTGGGTTGTTCCTGGGCAAAATTGTGTGTTCAAAGAATAAGGCAATTCTGTTGACTAATGGCCAATATTCAGAGTGAAACTGAATCAAGACTGGGTGGAAGCCCTGTGGGTCCCAATGGGGAATAAGCTTTAAATTAGAATTCATTTTGGCCTAGCTCTGGACAGTGTCCCAAGAAAGTGCAGGTCCATGCTCTCTACGATGTTTTTAAGCAACCCAGACCTGGGAAGCTATCCATGTTTCTCTTTCACTCCACAGAGATATGCAATGGGCCTTCTACTCTTAGGAAGGAAGTCCAAGGCTTTCAATTCCCATGAAATCATAATGATTTCTTTGATATGAGATCATGTCCTGACCCAGAAAACCAAAGCTCTGAAACATCTCTTTTACCCAATGAAAAGCACTTCCTGACAACAACAGTAATGAGGGACAATTTAAAAAGGAATGCTAGTTAGCTTTAGCCTTTAGCTTGTAAGAGGCACTTCATGGAAAACCCTTGAATGCCACTGTTTAACTTGATTCTTTAGCTACCTTAAGTCTCTCTGGGCAAAAAGGAGGCTCCACCTATACAACTAAGAATAAATGTATGTATGTCTTTCCATGCCAGTTGTTGTCACTGTAGTTTTTCAGCAGAAAGGATCTTTTCTTGGATACCTAGCTGAGTCTTAGAAATATCCCTTTCTGACATGGGACTCTTACTCATGCCCCACTTGTTGCAGCAAAAGATTCCTGACTTACCCTTTTTGATGGACACATTTCCATGACCTGACCTCCATC
This sequence comes from Pseudonaja textilis, assembly GCF_900518735.1. Next base: position 143,613 of record NW_020769603.1, read on the forward strand.
TCACCTTACTACAGATGTAGAAATTAGGCAGTAATTTTCATCAGCATGGCAGCAGAGATGGCATTCAGCCGGTTTGGACCGGTTCGGGCATGCCAGTAGGGAAAATTTTGAGTGTTTCAGAGAACTGGCAAATACCACCTCTGGCTGGGCCTGTCCACCTCTCCCTGCCCTCACCCTTTCTTGTGCTAATTCTCTTGTTTTTGTGCGTGCGCATGCGCAAAAGCTGTGCATGCATATGCGAAAGCCTGAAGGCATGCATGCCCTCACATTTTCGGCAAATTGGTAGTGGGATTAATTGAATCCCAGCACTGCAGGGCAGCCATATAAATTTAGCAAATCAATGTACAAATAAACAAAGAAAATCACCTTTAATGTTGACAGAATTAATTTTCATTGAATTTTTCCTTTGTATTTGAAATGGGATAACTGTATCTTAACTGGGATAACTGGGAAGTGGTTTTCAACTGCTTTCAAAGTGGAGCAGTTGGCAATGTTTAACGGTCTAGAACACGGATGTCAAACTCCATTGCGTCATGTGACATCACATGAAGTATCATGATGTTTGTTGCCTTTGGGAAGCCGGGGTGGGCGTGGCCTGCACATGATACATCCAGCCACCAGTTTGACACCTCTGGTCTAGAAGAAACCTTTCAGAATCTACTGGTAAGAAATCTCTTCCTTCATCACAGTTTTGTTCTATTTTAATAAATGCAGTACAATAATGTTTAATAAATCTTTTAGAACAAATGTAACTATAACATTTCAGATGGGATCTGAAGCAGGCCCCTTGCACTGGAGCAAGTAAGATGGGCCAATCCAGTTGGGTGATATTTTGCACTGTCCTAAGTGAAGCCCAGAGACTACCTGACTTGTCATTTTTCTATGGATGGTGAGTCCTAACATGTTTTGTTTGGCATTCCTTGTTTTTTCTGCTTAGACTCTGCCTCAGTCCAAATGTGTAGAAAATTGTCGTCCTGGATTTGTCAAGCGGGCTCGGGAAGAACAACCAGTTTGCTGCTACGACTGCATTCCTTGTCCAGAGGGGACCATCTCCACTCAGGAAGGTGGGTGATACTGGAAACCTTGTAGAAATTGATTAATCCCAAGCAAGTTGATGACAGTGCATGTTAAAAGATGGATTGAAGCTCAACTTAAGGTGAGCTGGCTCCTCCTGGGGAAGGAGGAGATTGAGGGGACATGATGAGGAATTTGCAGATTTTCTGGAAGACAAAATCACCCAACTCCGTTCCCACTTAGATGCCAGTGTGGTTGCTGGTCCAATGGAAGCCTCTGAGGCAGGCTCTTGCCAAGTTATCTGGGAACAGTTTGACCTTGTTGCTTCTGAGGAAGTGGACAGAATCCCAGGGAGTATGCATGCAAGCACCTGTGTTTTAGACCCATGTCCCTCCTGGCTTGTGAAAGCTTCCCTGGAGGTGACAGGTGGGTGGACTCTGGCAGTGACTAATGCTTCTCTATAGGAGGGCGTGGTGCCGCAGCACTTTAAGGAGGCTGTGGTCCATCCTTTTCTTAAGAAGCCATTACTGGAGTCCACCTGGTTGGACAATTTTTGACCTGTCTCCAATCTTCCCTTTTTTGGAAGGTTGTTGAGAAGGTGGTTGCACATCAGCTCCAGAGGTTTCTGGATAAAGTGGATTATCTCGACCCCTACCAGTCAGGATTCAGGCCTGGTTTTGGGACAGAAATGGCATTAGTCGCACTCTTGGATGATCTCTGGTGGGAGCGGGATGGGGTAGTGCATCCATCTTTTCTCTACTTGACTTCTTGGCAGCTTTTGATACCATCAACCACGGTATTCTCCTGGAGGAGTTTCAGGGGATGGGAGTGGGAGGCCTTGTGCTATCCTGGTTCACTTCCTTCCTCTGTGGCCACTCTCAGTCAGTGCTGATAGCAAGGGAGAGATCCAGCCCTCGCCCACTGCTTTACAAGGTTCTGCAGGGCTCGGTACTCTCTCCACTCCTGTTCAACATTTATATGAAGCTGCTGGGTGAGATCATCCGCCACCACGGACTGAGGTATCACCAATATGCTGATCATACTCAGCTGTATGTCTCGGCCCATGGTGAGTTAAGTGATGTTGTGTCCTCCCTCTCGCAGTGCCTGGAGGCTGTTAGGGGTTGGATAGGGAGCAACGGGCTGAAACTGAACCCTGGCAAGACTGAGTGGCTCTGGGTTTGCAGTTTGTTGGCTAAGGAAGAATTGCCATCTTTAGTCTTGATGGCACTAGCCCAAACAGACCCTGTGTGTAATCTGGGGGTTCTCCCAGATTTATGACTCCTGCTCAAAGAGCAGATGATGGTCATGGCCAGGAGGGCCTTTGCGCAATTGTGGGTTGTCCGCTAGTTACACCCGTTCCTGGACAAACAATCCCTACTCATAATCACTCATGCCTTAGTCACTTCCCGTCTTGACTATTGTAATGTGCTCTACATGGAGCTGCCCTTGAAGAGCATCCGGAGGCTCCAGTTGGTGCAAAATGCTGCGGACCACGTGATTTTGTGCAGACCCCGGTGTGCACATGTATCACCTCTCCTATGGGAGCTGCATTGGTTGCCGATTGGCTTCTGCATGCAATTCAAGGTGCTGGTTGTCACTGTTAAAGTCCTTCATGGCTTGAGACCAGGTTAACTGAGTGAACGTTTCTTGCCGGTCACATCTACCCAACCCATCAGAACAGGGAGGCAGGGAATGTTGTGGGTCCCATCCCTGAGGGAGATACACCTGAGGTGGAGGGGATTTTACTATATTAATTTATTTGATTTTATGAGTTTTATTGTTTTTAAATTGTGGTTTTAGATATTATAAGCTGCCTTGAGTCACCATGGCAAACAGGCGGCAATACAAATCTAATAAATAAATAAACAAACTGTTCTCCAGATTTATTACCAAAATGCCCATTTTTTTAACTATGGAGAAAAAAAGATCTTGAGAACAGGGCTGGGAAGAGAGGAAATTGTGGCAGAGTGGGCAAGCTTTCCCTCTGCCAGGGAAAACATTTCTTCTGTGTATTTTTAGTTTTTATGGATCCTTCTATATTTACTTTCCGGGGAACAAAAGAGTTGTTTGAAATTTGAGCAACTGTCTCAGGATGACTTCCTGAAAAGATTGTTGCAATGCATTCTACATGAGTCTTTTCAGTTGGAAGGTATCACTGGTTCACAGTGAAGTGGTGTGGAGCTTAGGGTTGTATCCAGGAGTGGGCAAAAGGTTCTCTGTCTGGTTGATAGGTGAGCGTGGCCATGGTGGGTGTGGCCTAGTCAGCCTCCTGCACCATGGCAGGCCTCCGAAGGCTTTTCTCAAGCCTCCAAGAAGGCAACTAGAGTTTATGAGAGAGATGTCCTTGAGTTCAGTATATTAAAAAGCATCATGTATATTTCCATAGAAAGATGCACTAATTCATTACTTACTTTTAATGATCTAGCAGGTTACTATGAAGGTTCAGGACATTACACGGGAGATCTTTCATCCCCTAGCGCCTCCTTATATTTTATAGATCTTTAGATTTATTTATTTTTTAAGAAAATAATATTCATTACCTTTTTAGAAATGATGTTTTTTAGAAAATGATATTCATCTTAATATTTTTCTGTGGACTTGTTAAGAAATCTTAGAACATTGTCCTGGTATCAGATGTTTTCCCAAGGAGGTATTTCTTGGAAGGTAAAAGTGAAGATTCTTATAGAAACATTGCTTTGGGGTTTTGTCAGATACAGAAAAATGTACCAAATGTCCAGATGATAAATATCCAAATGAGGACCGAGTCCAATGTATCTTCAAAAGAATAACTTTCCTGTCTTATAAAGAACATCTGGGATTCATCCTGATCTTTTTTGCCTTACTACTGTTCCTAATCACAGCTCTTGTTTTACTCATATTCATTAAATACCGAGAAACTCCCATTGTCAAAGCCAACAATCGGGACCTCTCTTACATCCTCCTGGTCTCCCACCTACTTTGCCTGTTGTCCCCTTTTCTCTTTATTGGTCAACCAAGGAAAGCCACCTGCCTTCTCCGACAAACATTTTTCAGCATTATCTTCTCAGTTGCCATTTCTTCTCTTTTGGCCAAAAGCATCACGGTGGTTCTAGCTTTCATGGCCACAAAACCAGGAAACCGAGTGAAGAGATGGTTAGGGAAGAGCTTGGCCAACTCCATCATCCTTTCTTGTTCTGCCAGCCAAATTATCATCTGCTCCATCTGGCTGGGAGTTTCTGCCCCCTTCCCTGACTCTGACCTTCACTCCCAGCCTGGAGAGATCATCCTGCAATGCAACGAAGGATCTGTTCTCATGTTCTATATTACCCTAAGCTACATGGGCTTCCTGGCTATCATCTGCTTTATGGTGGCTTTCCTGGCCAGGAATCTCCCTGGAGCCTTCAATGAAGCCAAGTTGATCACCTTCAGCATGCTGGTCTTCTGCAGTGTCTGGGTGACTTTTGTGCCCACCTACCTGAGCACCAAAGGGAAATACATGGTGGCTGTGCAAGTTTTCTCCATCTTGTCCTCCAATGCTGGGCTGCTGGGCTGCATCTTCATCTCCAAGTGCTACATTATCATTCTGAGGCCTGACCTGAATACAAAGGAACAGCTTACAACCAGAAGAAATGTAAAAAATTGATACAGGAATTTCAAGTCTCAATATATTCCAACAGGCCACCCCTAGAAAATGGTCCAAGTTGTTCTCCATGCATGAGCGGGCAATGATTTTGCTTGAAACAATGAAAGGGCAACTGGACGAATCCTCAGTATTTGTCCAGTGCAATTCCAAGAGTCCACAGAACTCTGTTGAACCTGTCCTCTGCTCTTTGCCTGAGAAACTACATTCAGGTTTCAAAATATGACATTTCTGCAACAAGAGTTTAGTTTAGTTTATTTATTTATTTTATTTTATTTTGTCAAGTGATTATAAGATAACAGGTATAAGTATAAGCATGGTTATGAATACATGAAATGGATACATATAGGAAAAATAAAAAGAAACAATAGGACAGGGATGGTAGGTATGTTGGTGTGCTTATGCACACCCCCTACAGACCTCTTAGGAAAGGGGTGAGGTCAATAATAACACTTTAAGGTTAAAGTTTTTGAGGTTTGGGGAAGAAACCACAGAGTCAGGTAGAGTATTCCAGGCATTGACCACTCTGTTGCTGTGCCCCACCAACGCCGAGATCAACATCCAAGCCGTTGCCGCCTGCCCGAAGATGCAAGGGGGGGGGGAATTAAGTCAACCCCGAAAAGACGGCCTAGCCATTTTTTCAGGGCTCAAAAAAAAAACAAAGACCCGGCCTTATTATATGAGAAACACAGTATACATTGAATTGGAAAGAATCCAAAACACACACAGAATCTTACACACCATACACTGAAAGAAGGAGCGCCCATTCATGTGTGCAGCCATAGTAGGTATTTACAACAGAGACTTGTGAATTTTGAAAATGAGAGGCAATTGGGAAAATTCCCAATTAAACCCTAAGGAAAGGTTTTATTGTTAAGAATCAGACCAGGATATTTGTTCCTGGACTTTGAATGATTGGGGTGATTTGTGGTAAATAAGGAACCATGTAAGACTTTCTACGAATACAATAACAGACTAACAGAGTGCTTTGAACGTTATGCTGTTGTTTAACCTGTTCACTACTGTATTTTTTTTTCTTTCATATATGTAATTTATGGACAGGTCAGTTGGGTTGTAAATAAATGTACAAGCTTATAAATTTTGGACCAGCCTTTCAGGGGAGGGGGAGATACAATTGCAGGTTCAAGGTCAGCCTTCCACTAGAGGGGGATAATATGTGTTTTTGTCCTTTGTTTTTTAATTCATATTTTAATGCTTTTGACTAGTTTTGTTTTGCCTCTGTTTAATTTTTTTTCTTTTGGATTTTGGATTTTAATCTTCTGAATAAAATAAATTTGTAAAAAAGAAAAAACATGTTTTCACAATCCATGAGCCAGAAAGAGGTATATACACATACATACGCACACATAAAGATAGAGATATGATAGATGGATGGATGGATGGATGGATGGATGGATGGATAGATGGATAGATGAGATAGATAGTTGAGATAGGTAGATGAGATCAGGGTGGGATTCAAAAATCCCAGCAACCAGTTTACTGCCCAGTTGCTGGGTGGGTGTGGCCATGGTGGGCATGGCCTACCGGAACTTCTGTGAAGGCCATTTTTCACCTTCTCAAGGGTCTGGGGGCTTCCCTCGGGCCTCTGGGAGGGTGAAAACAGCCTCCCCCAGGCTCTGGAGGTCCTCTGGAAGTCAGAAACAGGCCCATTTCTGGACTTCCGGTACTTCCAGATGGCCCATTTTTCCCCTCCCAGAGCCTCCATGCGGACCTTGCACTTACCTCCATCAAAAATAGGATGTGTGGATACTCCTGGGAGGAGAGGGGCAGGGTGGGCATGGCCAGCCAGTTGGTTGAAATACAGGTTCGGTGAACCAGATGCAAATTTAACACCCAGTTCGGCTGAACCAATTCAAACTGGTAGAATCCCACCCCTGGGTGAGATAGATGAGACAGACAGACAGACAGACAGATATATGGGAGGTGTTCTACAAAAGCAAATCACAAACAGGCCATACTCTTAAATTAGGAGCATTCAAGAGTCCTGATCATTTGTTTAGTGTTAGAAGACAGGCAGAACTAGAATTTAGTGTCATTTATCTAGAATGGCATCAAACTCAATTGCCCTGGGTGACCTTCTCTACTAATCCCTGGAGAGAAAATGCCACAGCTGTTGAACTATCTTTCTTCAGCATTACTTTCTGGACATGTATGGACAGGAAAAACCACAATCACTGCTGAATAGTGCCCCAAGGGGAGGATCTGTTATTTTTCACCGACGTGATTTCTTTTTTCCTGCTACCCCATTGCACCTGGAGCCCTGAAGTAGTTTAGGATCCCTAGAGGAGAAATTGTTCCTCATTCTAATTATCACCACCCCAGTCTTTGATACTTCCTTGCTACTTCTCCAGGGACTGTCTGTGATGTAAACATCAGATTGAAGCAACGTGGAAGGGAATCTTACATCAGAAAGGGATAAGTGGCTCAGGTCACACTCCCTGTGTGGCACAAGGTTTGTGAAGGGCAGGGACTGTGTGTTTGAACATACCATACCTTTCTCTCCTTTTTCCAGGGGAAATTCGGTTTGTCTCTTTTTGAATCATAAAAGCCACCAGCATTTCCATATTGCTAGAGGGTTCTAAATTCTTCTAAGTCTTCTTGGTCTTTTTTGGCTTTAGAATTGGGAAGGGGATTGATTTAGCCTTATCAACTATGATGAAGCTGTTTCTGATTCTTCTGCTGCTGATGCCGCAGACAGTCTGTGAGAAGCTTAGATCGAAGTGCCCACTGACTTTGCAGAACAAAGATGAAAACAAGCCATGGAGCTATTACAGGCCAGGAGACCATCTCATTAGTATCATCATCACGGCAACAATAACATCACCTACAACATTGCCTTTCAACATGGACCCTTATAGTCAATCCCAGTTGTAAGTTATTCAGAGTGATGGTTCACTCAGTTGGAAGCTCTAATGCTTTTCTCCTCCTCCTCCTCCTCCTCCTCTTCTTCTTCTACTTCTACTTCTTCTCCACTTTCTCCTATATTGTAAGACCTGTCTAAATTCTTGAATTGCTTTGATTTCCATGGCTTCTCTCTTATTTTGTGGAAGAGACTCAAATCCAAAGATCGGGCAAAAAAAAAATATCTTTGAAGAAGTCTCCATTATTTTCCTCTCCCCATCCAATACTGTGTTCACTATGTGAATATTGGTTTTGTTTAAAGTAGTGTCTATTTTCATTATCATTGTAATGGGTCATTGACAAGCAGTGCCTGATCCTTATAGAAATAGAGGTTGACCTGTTTTTAACAATAGCTATTCTGGTCATTTATGAAACATCCTCTTTCTTTTACAGTGGTTCTACTTCAATGATTGAATGATTTTGAATACTAGTTAGTGGACAGATGAAATTTGTACTGCTACAAACAGTGGAGTATTTCTGATTCTTAACTCTGATGGAGGAACTACTTCCATTCCATCATCCCAACACTCATTAAAATAAAATATAAATGGATGACTACAGTTGGCCTGTGTTTTTGAATTGGTACCAGCTTAGGACTCAGTATGCTTGTAGAAACAAAGAGGATTAAATTTTGAAAAGTATTTTTATTGCTGTTTGTGATGATAATATGACTGATTTTTTTACACTAGTTTCCTTCTTGATAAGTCAAGAATCCTATGCTACATTTTTGCTGTTCAAGTGGTCAACAAGAACCCACAGCTCCTGCAGAATCTCACACTTGGCTACAACATCCGTGACAACTATTTCAACACCATTGGCACTTCAGATGCCTTGCTGGACATGCTCTCTACTGGGGAAGCCAATGTTCCCAACTACAGTTGTGGAAGGAAGGATAACATTTTGGCTTTGCTTGATGGAGCTGCCAGGGACATCTCCATCCAGATATCAACATTAGTAGGCACCTACAAAGTTGCACAGGTTTCTTTGTATATTTTTTTGTGGGTGAAATGAGAGTGGGGGCAGAGGATGAACAATATATCCAACTATATCGTCTATGTGGAATTCAATATCCACATTTCACCAGGACCATTGGAGATGTCATGGCTTGGCATTAGGATCCTTAGTGGGGAGGGGGCAAAGTTCTTTTTTTTATTTTTACAACAAAAACAAATAAAACTCATCTTTCAGTTGTGCAGTGTGTCATCTGAGTCATCTTGTGCACATATTAATATTTGTATACATTTCTCATTACATTTACATTCATCTTATATTTTAATTAACCTTATATATCATATTTTTCCATTATTACAATATCTTTAAGTTTTTTTATTTCATACCATCTGTTTTTGATAGCAAATCTCAACTCTTACTAAATTATATTCATATCATGACTTATCCGAAATAGTCAATTACTATATATCTTTATTACCATATCCTTTAATTCCTTGCTTTACTTTCTAACCATCCATAAAATAAGTTCCAAATCTTATAATACTCCTCTTCTTGCTCTCTAATTGCCATCGTTAATTTACTCATCTCTGCACATTCCATTATTTTCTTAATCATTTCCTCCTCCATCGGAATTTTCTCGTTTTTCCAATTTTGAGCAAATACAATTCTAGCTGCTGTTAATAGGTAAATAATCAAATATGTTATTTCTTCGCTATAATTTTCTGGTAAAATCTCCAACAAAAATATTTCAAGCTTTACTTCTATATGTTGTTTTATCATTTTTTCCAACCATGTGTGTATTTTAGTCCAATATCTTTTAGCTTCTGCACAAGTCCACCACATGTGGTAATATGATCCAGGTATCTGGTAACATTTCTCTTTTTTATCTTTAAACATCTTTGCCAGTCTTGCCAGAGTCCCATCTGTAAAACATCTTATACAAATTCTCTTTATAATTTGACATTGTTAATTTATAATTTCTACTCCATAGTTTCTGCCATTTATCCAAATCTATTCCATATCCAAAAAATTTCCCCCAAGCAATAATTGTTTCTTTAACTTGTTCTTCTTCTAATTTCACTCCTAATAGATAACCATACAACTTTTTAATCATTTTCTCTTCAGTACCTGTTAAGATTTTATCTAATTCTGTCAATTCTTCATAAAAACCCATTTGTCTTAACATCTTTCTCATATCTAGAATGTATTTGCATATATGAATACCAATTCATATTCATCCCTTGTTCATCTAGTTCTTGCTTTGTTTTGAGTTCACCCTTTTCATTTAAAACATCATTATATCTGGCAATGTATTCCATTTTAAAAACATTTTGATACACAAATGACTCCATTGTTGATAACCAGACCAGTATTTTCAAATACTGTTCCCTTATTTTCTCCCACATCAACAATAATGCATCTCTTACATAATGTTGTCAAAAATAACCATGTGCCTTACTTTCCTTATACCATAAAAAAGCATGCCACCCCAATTGTAGATCATGCCCTTCCAATGTTAACAGCATAGTATTTCTTAAAACAATCCACTCTTTCATCCACATCAATATTACGGCCTGATAATATAATTTCCAATTGGGTAGACCAAAGCCAGGAGGGGGCAAAGTTCAAAGCAGCCAAATTCTCTCATAACACCATCCCCTTTGCTTTGGGGGTTTCTGCTGCACACTTGTGAAGATGAGGAGAGGCTCTCGGTTCATTAAAGGATCTTCTGTACAATAGAAAGGTGTAGCACAAAAGAGTTTTCTGTGCAAAAGGAAGATACAGCAGTATTGGGAAGCTTATGTTTTGTCCATAATCTTAGTCATAATAATAACATTATTTTAAAGTTGAACAAATTCCAATTAGTGTGAAGAATCTTTATGGAACTAAACATTTCAGCTGACATCTGCACGTGTGCATCCCATTTTGCTAAACTGTAGTACAGAAATATGATTTGTAATTATTCTTTCTTTACTTAATGTTTTGTATTCCATGTAGTCTTGTTAGCAATTTGATTTTTAACATTTTGCACCTTGGCCTAGTGGTTAATCAACAATATATTATTCTAATATATATTCTAATATATTCACAATATATTAGAATATACAATATGCTAGAATATATTATAATATATTCACATTGATTTATTACAAGATAATATTTAGGCCTTGATCTGACCCCAAATATAACACAACAGTCTTCATTGCTTTTTCAGATCAGTGAGAGAATTGCTTCAGAGGATCTGAGTGATAAAAGTCAATTCCCTTTTTTCCACCGGATACTCCCCAAAAAAGGGTTCCTCTACCCAGGAATTGTCCAACTGCTCCTCCATTTTGGATGGAGTTTGATTGGTCTCTTTGCTTCAGACACAGAGAATGGAGAGAATTTCATGAGGAGATTTACTCCTATGCTTATCAGGAATGGAATTTGTGTTGTCATATCTCAACAATTCTCAACAACTGGACACACAATGCCTACCACACATGCCTTCTATAAGTGGAAACAAGTCAACGTCTATGTTCACTTCATAGAATATGTTTCCATTTTTGACAGAATTCTTCCTTTCCATTCAGCATTTGAAAGTTTGATAGGACCCATCCAACAGAAAGTCTGGATCATGACAGGCTTGGGAACATATTCAATGAAAAGACACAGACTTCTCAAATACATTCATAGTATTTGGACCTTTGCTTTTCAGGTGGAAGAAAGGACAAAAGATTCTGCCTTTGAACCCTATTTCTTTGTAGATCCACTGTTTGAAGATCAGTCTTTTCACTGTTCTTTTTCAAAGCATGTCTTTTCTATAAAAGGCCGGAAAAGATGCACACAGAAAGCACCACTAGAGACCCAGAACCAAAGGAACAGAAGACGGATAGAAAATGCTAACTATGCTTACAGTATAGTTATGACTCTGGCTCATGTCCTTAATGCTGCGTATTTCTCCAGATCCAGGAGCAGAAGGAAGGAGGGCAAAGAGAGTTTGGCGGCTACAAGGCTGCAGCCTTGGCAGGTATGATGGCCTAACAAGGGTCTATCAAAATTAGTTCCTTTGGAGTGTTGAAAGGATCTCAAAATGCCTTTCTTCCAAGGGTGCTTTTTTCCTGCTGGGAGTGCTTTCAGAGTAAGGACACAGACAGGCAGCTATTTGGAAGCAAGTTTCTTTAATTTTCAGGAAGGCAAGAGATAGCAAGAAGTCTGCGTTCCTGGGGCTAGCCAGCTTTGTGTAATAAACTCCTGATTTTTATACCTTTTCTCCTTTTGTGTGTGAGTGAAATCCTATCAGGGGGGGTTTCCGTCAGAGGGTAAACTCTGCCGGGTGGTTTGATTGGATTATTAGTTTCATTTCTTATATTTGTTTAGTGGCAATCTCCTGTCTGCTATGGGTCTTTTGTCTTATTTGTTTTGCTGATTTGGCATGGCCTTTTGTTTGTAAGGGATTTCTTTTTGTTTCCCTAGTTTTCTTAATTACTTGGCTTTTTGCCTAGGGGGCTTCTTTCAATACCTTTTATTAAATCTCTTTTCCTATGCAAGTTTGTTTTATGGCTGGCCTGGTGTTGCCTTTGGGCTTTTTTCTGCTTGGGTGTCACCACTGTCCTCATGAAGTTCCCTTTCCACAGGAGAATGAATCCAAATGAGGAACCATCTCAACCTCTTCATGTTACAAGAGGCCAACTGATTTGTCAATCTAATTGACCAGGGGATAATTTTCCAAAGAGTTTATGCCATGACAGAAAAATGTTGACGTTGTACTATTGATTCTAAAAAAATGTATGAATTTTAAAATACATTCTTGTATCTATGATTTTGTGACTGCCATCATAGGGTTTTACCTTTGTAAATTTAAAGGAGCTTCTGAGACCGCCTAGGAAAATCTCTCCTCCCTGCAGGAATTCAAGTTAAGGCTTCTCTTATTTATGGCTGCTCTGTCTTTGCATAAGGACCATCCTTTTAAGGAAAACTGAACTTCTCTGCTTTACTGGCTCAGTTCTAAAACTGTTCCACCTTTTAGGATGCTTTTTCTCTCGTTTAGCCAGAATCTCTTTTCTTTTGATAGCCTATATTTCCATGTCCAACAGTCTGGAACAATAGTGAACACAACTGAAGGTGAAGGTGAAGAGTCATTCTCCAAGCTTGTGGGTTGGTTTCCATATGTTTTGTTACCAGGCTGGGCAGTGGTGGGATTTAACTTTTTTTTTCTCACCATTTCTGTGGGCATGGTTTGGTAGACGCACTTTGCGCGCATGCAAAGGGTTTGATACTGACATTCTGCAATCCTGCATTTTCCCTGTGTCTTCAACAGCTGACACGCGACAATCCACTGTCCCGTGTGAAGCAGCTGACTGCTTCTTGGGGCAAGAAAACAAGGTATCTGCTTTTAAAATTCCTTCCATTCTAGTTCCCTCCATTTCTGGAGAAGAATGAGTTTTGCAATCTTTCCCAGAGGAAATTGTACTTGGACCAAAATGGAGATGTAGCAGCAGATCTCAACATTGGGAGCTTGTTGGTTTTCTCCATGAATGATACCATATTACAGAAAATGGGGAGTTTTGAAAGGCAAAGACTTGTTATCTACCAAAATGCTCTGTTACGGCTACAGTTACTCAACAAGGTGGGCGGAATGTTGCGATCAATTTTGTTTTCAATAAAATGCATATTTAACAAAAAAAAAATAGAATGCACTTTATTGCAAAATTTAGTATAAATAGATCATTGGATCATTAGCATACAACAAATGCTGACATGAAAAGTGCCCAGTTGGACAGATGCTGCATTTGATCACAAAAGATGGTGCTTGTTTGTCCTGAAACCTGCACTTGCAGACACGAGGAGGAGGAGAAAGAGGAAGAGGAGGAAGAATAAGAAAAAGAGAAAGAGGAGTAAGAGAAGGAGGAGGAGAAGGAGGAGTATAAGTAGATCATTATAGTTTTAATACATGGATAGATAAAGAATGGAGGAATGCATATTAATAAGGCCTTAAAGGTTGGAACTTTACATAGTTCCATCACTCCAGTTTTTCTTAAATGGTAAATTACTTTCTTGTAATATAATCCTTAAAAACATTTGGAACTAGTGAGAAATTTCATACGTACGTAATTGAAGCCCAGAAGCAATTTGGCTACTGATCATGTCTACATCCATTCTTCAAGGATGGTGAATCTTAACATATTTTCTTTGGCATTCACTGTTTCCGTGCTTAGTCTCTGCCTCAGTCCAAATGTGTGGAAAATTGTCATCCTGGATTTGTCAAGCGGGCACAACAAGGAGAGCCTGTGTGCTGCTATGACTGCATTCATTGTCCAGAGGGGACAATCTCCACTCAGGAAGGTGGGTCACAATGAAAAAAAAAGGACAGAGCTCATGAAAGAAGAATTATCCAGAGCGTGATGATGAAAGTGGAAGTTAAAATGTAGATTGAAGTTCAAATGTTTGTTGTTGCTGTTTATTTTCAAGCTGCACATTTTCTTATCAAAGTGGAAGGAAGGCAGAAAGAAATTGAAGGAGGGGCTAGGAGAAGAGGGTTCGGCAGATTGGGCAAGCTTTATTTACTGCCAGAATAATTGTCTCTTCTACTTTATAGTTGAGATGTGATATGCTACATTTACCTTCGGGAAATACCTGATTTCTTCAGGAATTATCTTAGGTTCACCTCCTGGGAGCATTATTGCAATACGTACTATATGGTACTTCCATTTAGGGTCATTGTGAAGGTATTTCTGGTCCATGATGAAGTGTTGTGGATGTCAGGATTCCAGCAGATCTCAATTAAATCATGAGTCTCGAGCCAAACTTCAAAAACTTCAAAAGGATTTATTGGGAGTTAACATGTCCCACTACACCCACTGCCTGGGTGTACCTGACTCTGAGACACACAATTCATTGTCACCCTTGACCCTGGTTTTCCCCCACCCCCTGAGTGTATCATAATTCATATTCTCCAATGAGACACATCCATAGCCAAGAATCATCGATCATGTCCTCCTGTTAGAATTCTGCATGGCAGAAATTTCAGTCACCTAGTTACTATCTTGGAAAACTACTTATGGAATGCACTTTTGGTTTCCAAGCTGCCGCACTGCTCTTTCAAACCCCTTTCCCCCTCCCTTTCAAACCCCTTTCCCCCCTCCCTTTCGATGGCAACTCTAAAAAAACCTGGCAGGACTGAGAAAGAAAGATTAAATGGCTCATTATTTACATTATATTTAATAATATTGGGTGCTAGCAAAGTATTCAACATTAAGCAGAAAGTAGCAAAAGCACGGACTTAAATATGGCTTCACAGCCCTCTCTAAGCGGTTTATACTAGAGTCAGCCTATTGCCCCCAACAATCTGGATCCTTATTTTACCAATCTCGGAAGGATGGAAGGCTGAGTTAACCTTGAAACTGGTGAGATTTGAACTGCCAAATTGCAGGCAGCTAGCAGTCAGAAGAAGTAGCCTGCAGTACTGCATTCTAACACTGTGCCACCACAGCTCTTATCATTCAGGTTCTCGGACTTCCCTCAATTTCTTAGACCTTAGCCATAAAGTTTTTAGAAAAAGATGTTATCTTTCTGTGGAGATGCTAATAAATGGATCTTGGAAAATGTTCCTATTAACAACTTTTCTCCCCAAAATATTTCTTGAAAGGTAACAGAATATTTTTCAAAAAATATTTTTTCCAGACACAGAAATATGCACCAAGTGTCCAGATGATAAATATCCAAATGAGATCCGAGTCCAATGTATCCCCAAAGTTATAACCTTCCTGTCTTATGATGAACATCTGGGCATCATCCTGGTCTCTCTTGCCCTACTCTTGTCCCTAATCACAGCATTCGTCTTAATTATATTCATTAAATATCGAGAAACTCCCATTATCAAAGCCAACAACCGGGACCTCTCTTACATCCTCTTGATTTCCCTCCTGCTTTGCTTCTTGTCCTCCTTTTTCTTTATTGGCCAACCAAGGAAAGCCACCTGTCTTCTTCGACAAACAGTGTTCAGCATCGTTTTCTCAGTTGCTGTTTCTTCTCTCTTGGCCAAAACAATCACAGTGGTGTTGGCGTTCCTGGCCACAAAACCAGGAAACCAAGTGAAGAGATGGTTGGGGAAAAGCTTGGCCAATTCCATCATCCTTTCTTGTTCTGCCAGCCAAATTATCATCTGTTCCATCTGGCTGGGAGTTTCTGCCCCATTCCCTGACTCTGACCTTCACGCCCAGCCTGGAGAGATCATCCTGCAATGCAACGAAGGATCTGTTGTCATGTTCTACATCACCCTCAGCTATCTTGGCTTCCTGGCTGCCATCTGCTTCACAGTGGCTTTCCTGGCCAGGAATCTGCCAGGGGCCTTCAATGAAGCCAAGCTGATCACCTTCAGCATGCTGGTCTTCTGCAGTGTCTGGGTGACTTTTGTGCCCACCTACCTGAGTACCAAAGGGAAATACATGGTGGCTGTGCAGGTCTTCTCCATCTTCTCCTCCAATGCTGGGCTGCTGGGCTGCATTTTCATTCCCAAGTGCTTCATTATCATTCTGAGGCCAGACCTGAATACAAAGGAACAGCTAACAACCAGAAAAAAGGTAGAAATGTGAGCCAGAGGAATTTTAACTTTCAACATTTTCCAACTGTCCACATCTAGAAAGTAGTCCAAGTTGTTTTCCATACATGAGGAGATCAACAATTTTGGTGGAAATATTTAAAAGTGATTGGAAAATATTGTCCCCAACCTTGTACAATAAAATTCTAAGATATCCATTGAAGGTTTTTTTAATCCTCAAGGTGCCAGATCTGTCCAGTGACCTTAGAATGCCACACCCAGACTTTTGAGACATGACACTTGTGCAATGGGAATCTTGTTGATATGCCAGCAATATATAGTGGGGTTAGGTGGGACGTTCTAAAAATTCAAAATTTTAGTTGTGTTTTTTAGGGACAAGATCCTTTCAATCCCCACCAAGGAAGAATCTAAATCATCTTTTTGTGACTTTCTTGTTTAGCCTTCCTCTGAAAAATAGTGTTTGAAACAAGGAAAATGAAATGCTTTTTCTACAAACTGTGTAATAGAAGCAGAAGGGGCCTGAATGCCACTGAATTTTGTTCTCCTAAAAAACAGAGTTGATCTGAAAAAGAATGAAAAGATGACATTAACAACATGCAATAGTGTGAGCTGCTTTTTTCACAGAAAAATAAAAATCAAAATATTATAGACATGGCGGTTGTTATGAAGAAGCAAGTTGTCAGGACTCCAGTAGTGACCCCCATTTAAATCATGAGTCCCTAGCCTGAATTTCAAAACTTGGAGAAGATTTATTAGGAGAAGACATGCCAGTGCTACCCGGGTGTAGCTGACTCTGAGACACATCATTCATTGTCACGCTTGACCCTGGTTTCCCCTACCCCCTGGGTGTATCATAATTCATATTCTCCAATGAGACACATCCATAGCCAAGAATCATCAATCATACTCTCCAGTTAGAATTTTGCGTGGCAGAAATTTCAGTCGTCTGGAAACTATTTATGAAATAGCCATGGAATGCAGTTTCATTTTTTTAGCTGCTACATATTCCCCCCTCCCTTTCTGTTGGCAACTCTAAAAGGCCACAGAAATATTTTATGAGTTGACACAAGTGTAATAGAAACTTTGGCGCAGGGATTGCTCATCTTCTCATTCTGCTCAGATGTGGCAGCTGTTCCTAGTGTCCCCTACAGCATGGGAATTAGGCTGCAGAACATTATATGTTATGACTCCCCTTCAAAATTCAAACAAACAAAACAGAAAGCAGCCGTTTCACAATTAAATCAAACGGAAAGAAGTCTTACAAGATAACGGCTGGCAGAAACCTCAATCCACAGCATAAATCTTTACTCTGTCCGGCAAACCAGTCCTGGCAATAAATCTCCAGTCTCAGAGCTTCTTGCTGTAACGTCCTCACTCAAATAGTCACTTTGTTCCTGGCAAAATGTACCAGCCCAGCTGTGTCCTTTTATACTCATTGAGGCAACGTGCTAATTTACTGACTCGCTCTCCTCATTCGTTCCAGCTGATTTTGCCTTCTCAACCGTCTTCTGTTTTTTACATTTAACCACAAATTTTCCAAGTTCTCATCTCCACTAGAACTCTCTCTCAAAACTTCCCTGTCAGCCATTCCCAGCTGTTGATCAGATAAGGAACCAGAGGAGGTCAAAGGTCCTGACAATTCTAATACATCAGGTCTGTCGTCCTTTGTCATGTCCATCTCCTCATCCTGGTTACCAGTCCAATCACTGAGCCATGCCGGCTCATATTTTTCTGCCATGACCTCCTCACTTGAACTCATATCAGTCACAGGAGCTGAATCCAAGCCCGGAGCCACAACAATTATACATATACCTCCTGGATTTTGTAGGAGGCCAGCATGGTGGCAATCTAAGAGGAGATGTTAGTCTTAGTCCCTTCATGGACTGTCATGCCCCCATCAGAGCCTGAATCTGTGGAGGAGGATGAGTCAGAGCTGGGGCTGACGGAGGTCAAGGGAGTGGCCTTGTTGGCTTCAGAGGAATTCCAGGAGGAGCAGGATGAGGCAGCCTTGGACCCCTCAGGTTTGGGATGGCTTGCTAGCAGGGAGGAACAGGAGCAGGATGGCTGAGAGAGGGCAGGCAGTGGAAATGAAGAGTGACGGAGCTCAGGTGATGAGCAAGGACCACCTCCTCCTGATCCCAGAGCACGGAGAGTGGAGAGAAGGCAGGAACAGTACAGGCTGACCTGATGACTTGGAAGGAGAGCACCCCCCCTCCTTCTTCACAAGGCACATCCTGGGACTCTTCTAATAAAGTCTAATATAAACTAAATTAAAAGAGAGAAAACCAAAAATAAAGTGTGAAATATTTTAAACTCTCTGTCTAAAGTTACATTGTGGCTTTCTTTTTTCTATAATCTATCCTGTCTAATCATGAAAATCATAAATCGCACATTCATTTTTGTGGACTTTTTATGCAAAAAGTCATTAAGTGTGTTCCAGTCACCAATAAATGTAGATATTACCCGTTCTCTAATCAAAGATGTCAGTTTGTCCATCTCGGCAAGTTTGGCAATTTCACCAACCATTCCTCAGTGGTGAGTAGTGCTGAATTCTTTCTAACTTTGTACATATAGTAATCTTGCAATCCTGTGACACTAATGATACATTGAAATAATCTTCCATGGCATTTTTCTTATGGTTTTATCCATCAATCCTCAATCCTGCAATCACTTTGCAGTTGTTTATGGAGGCCTCTCCTTTTCACAATTACTCAGTGCATTTTTTTCCTAAAATGGCAACACCTAACAATATTCAGGCCCTTTACTTTTCCACACTACAATTTGTAAGTAAAGCATCTCCTTGTTCCTATTCCAAATATGGTTTGTCTTTGACAGACCAGGCAAAATGTCCAGAGAAAGAGGAACTGGAGCCTCTCTCCCAGGAAGAGACCCTCTCCATGGACAACCATGTCATTTAACTCCCATTCTGGACTGTGGCACAGACCTTAAGAGCTGTGTATTCATCCAGGACCACAAACAATCTTGTAGTCAGGCACTGAGAGTAAAAGCCCAGGTCTGTAAAATGGGAATAGATTCAAAAACAAGACCAGATGTTCCCAAGAATGGCCCTTCCTCTCCACATCACCACCAGGATGCTTCTGCTGCCCCAGGGGTGTCAAACTGTATTTCTCCAAGGGCTGGATCAGCATTGTAGTTCTCCTCTATGGGCTGGCAGGGGGGTGGGGGGCAGCGGGGGGCGGATACCTTCTGCAGCACTCTGCTGGCTGAAAATGGGCCTGTTTTGGGCCCATTTTTTTGGCTATGTGGGACCCATTCTGGCCCGTTTTGGGGCTGTAGGAAGTTAGCCCCCACCCCTCTCCTAGAAAAATGAAATATCCTAGGAAATATTAAAGAGGCAGAACATTTCCCCTAAAAAGTGAAGTAGAAACTCAGAAGCAGAAACTCACCTCAGAAGCAGAAGCTCACCCCCACCTTTGTTAATGGGCAGGCCATTAAGGTATGGGCCAGAGTATTCTACATAACAAAGGCCTCGGCCCATCTCACCACTTGGCCTGGAAAGATTGCATCAGCCAGCACTTAGGTTGAAGCCATGTGGTCCAGACAAAGCCTACAAAGTTAGTTAAGACCCCCGCCACTGGGAGTCTGACAGCCAATAGGATACATTTTTTGCACAGGAACAGGAAACACTACGATGGGACCCAACAGATGATATATAAGGGTCTCTCAGCATCTTGGCCTTCCCTTCTCTTTTCACCTTGAAGCATGTGATCATCCACTTTGGAACTCCAAGCCATGTGATCCTGTCCACCATTAAACCAGCTTTCCAAGCAGCCTCCATGTTTCCAGTGTCTTTTTCTCCACTTGGAACTGAACCCAGAAGGATAATTCTTCCAACAGGGCCAGCTTTAGTCCCATTTTTCAGTCATTTGGGGCCCATTTTGGGCCCATTTTAAGCCTGTTTTGGGCCTGGATTCCAGCCCAGTTTCGGCCAGCAGAGTGCTGGAGGGTGAAAATGAGGCACACGGCCCATTTTAGCCACTAGAGGTACTGCGGATATTTCCAGGCTAGTCCCATGGGCCGGGTTTAAGCACCCTGCGGGCCTTGAGTTTGACACCCCGTGCTACCCACCCCTCTAACTCAATCACCCAGCTCTCCCTTTATACCAAGGTATGTATATCAATGTACCTTCTCTCCAAACAAGGATTTTTCCGACAACTGACCCAGATACATCAGGAACACTCCCAACCACCCTTTTCAAGATCTTGGCATCTTGGGATGGGAATTACACACAGCCTCAGAGATATAAAAAGTCAAAGAGTCCCACCACCATGGAGTGCATCCACACAACCAGAAGAAAGGAAATCATGTCTCTTCAAACTGGTGTTTGGTGGATGTAGCAATGAATTGGTCTCAAGGAAAACAAATATATTTGTCCTATATCTTCCTCCATATTTACACAATGAAAAACATTAAGTGTTCAGTGTTTGTTAGTCTAGTGGTGTGGGATTTTATTGACCTAAAGCGCCGTCCAGACGGCAGCAGGTGAAAAAGATAATTGCCAGGGTGTGAGGGATCTTCTATGATGGACTTGATTCTGCTTTGGCAGCGGGACCTGGCTAAGTTTCTTCCCAGAAAGAGAATCCTCATTCGGTCCTGTTTCTAGTCCGCTCCTTCTCTGGCCCCTCTCAGAAGGGACCCCAAAGCGTGGATGGGACTCTACTGACTCACACCCCTCCCAGCAGGAGAGCCCCTCTGGGAGCAGGACAAGGGCGGCCCCTCCAGATCTCAGTCCAGTCTACCTGGGCACCACCAAGCGCAGTTCCTTCCCCAGTTTCAAAGTGAAGGTTGTGGGGCAGCGTTTGCTCAGGATCAGGTCAGCTCACAAATCTCCTGGCTGCCTCAGCAGCTCAGACTCAACAGCTGCCGCAGGGCACTATTCTGTGCTGTGCAAAGCAGCTGCACTTCAAATTCAGAGGATAAAGGTGAGTATGGAAGCCCGGGCAGGCAGGCGGGCCGGTGGGCCCAACAGCAGAGCATTGGAGAGAACCGGTTTGGTCTCCACTGCTCATTGCTGCTACCGGCTCGCCAGAACCGGGCCAAACCAGTTGAATACCACCACTGCTTTGGACCCTCAATTTGCCGCCGGAGGTTTTTCAGGCTGTCCCTGGGAAGGACTCAAAATCAGGAGTCCTTGTGGTTGAACATTTTCCAGATTCAAAGCATTTCCCAAAACCCCTAGAGATGCTACAGGTGTGGAGATTTTCCTGCCCCTCCAAGTTTCTCACCCACCTTCCAGACTCTGGAGGGCCTCGGAGTTAATTCTGGAGGTGCCATTTTTGCAGAGCCCCCAGTGGTGATGGTGAGTAGCAGGACAGAGGTGGAAGATGGGATGGAGATGCACGTCTGCCGGATCTATGGCTTCTACCCGAGGGAGATTGATGCCTCCTGGAGGAGGGACGGGGAAGTGTGGCTGGAGGACACCCTCCATGGATTTGTGGTCCCCAACGCGGATGGCACCTGTCACTCCTGGCTCAGCATCCAGATCGATCCCAAAGAAAGGGGCCGCTATCAGTGCCATGTGGAGCACAATGGCCTGCAGGAGCCTCTGGACATGGCCCTGAAGGGTGAGATGCTGCAGGGAGGGAAGTGCTGGGCTCTTTGGCAGGCTGGAAGGTGGTGGGAGAGGAATCTGACCCCAGCTGTGTCCAGGTATGAACATACCTGAGCTTTCGTCCATTGGTTTTTCCAGTGTTTGAGGTTGCAGAGACCAGACCATAGAACTGACTTCAGGTCATGGAAACTACAGAATCCCATCACAAGAGTTGGCTGATCCTGATGAAATGCTCTTAGATCCTCTCTTAGGCCTTGTTTCTTATCCCCAGTAGGAAAGCAGCAGTTACGCTGAGCACCAGAAATAGATTTGCTTTTGTTTATAAGTACAAGAATCAGGAGGAGTCTTGATGAACTGCAGTTGACTTCAGGAAATGCAGAGAGTGGCTGGACTGATGCATCAGGAGTCAACAAAGAGGCTACCAAGTCTGAGTTTTTCCCATCAGAGACTCACAGGGTTTCCTGCTTTAAAGGGCAAAAGGTCACTCTGCGTTGCTGCTCTAAGAAAGAAGTTGCATATTATTTTATGATGTGATATGTGAATTCCCAAGGCTCAGCATAAAACCCAAGGAAAAAAAGCCTTCCCTCTCAAAGAATTCCATATATGGCTCATAAGTGTCCCTAACATTTTTTACACTGGACTTCCAAAGTTGCAAAATTCTAATTCAATTTTTTGATCCATGATTGTCGCCACGATGCAAGAAATATTCAAATGTAATTGTTATGCTGATATCCCAAGGAAAATAAAATATTCCTTTTATTTTTGTTGTTGTTTTTAGCAAGCATCAATTCACAAGTAGCATGATTGCTATTCAGTGGGAATCCTGAATTTTGTGCAAGAGAAATTTAAAGTTCCCTCCTCAAACCTCACCCACCCACCCCGCAAGCAATAGCAATTTGTAATACTTCGGTAAGACCGTATTGGGAATACGTCATCTAGTTTTGGTTGCCATGATATAAAAAAGATGTTGAGACTCTGGAAAGAGTGCAGAGAAGGTCAACAAAGATTATTAGGAGGCTGGAGGTTAAAACACATGAAAAGCAGTTGCAGGAATTGGGCATTTCTAGTTTGATGAAAAGAAAAACTAGGGGTGACATGATATGTTCCAATATCTCAGGGGCTGCCACAAAGAAGAGGGAGTCAAGCTATTCTTCAAAGCACCTGAGGGCAGCAATGGATGGAAATTAAACAAGGAGAGAAGCAAACTAGAATGAAGGAGAAATTTCCTGACAGGGAGAACAGTTAATCAGTGGAATGGCTTCCCTTCAGGAGTTGTGGGGGCTCCATCACTGGAAGCATTTAAGAAGAGACTGGATAACCACTTGTCTGGAATGGTATAGGGTCTCCTGAGCAGGGGGTCAGACCGGAGGACCTCCAAGGTTCCTTCCAACTCTGTTATTCCGTTATTCTATTTCTGCCATTTGTGGGACCATCCAGAAGCTGGATATCACCCCATTCCATTTTCATGCTGAAGTTCTGGAAGCAGAAAATACAACTTTATGCTATTTTTGAACTGGCCAAAGAAATGAAGGTGTGTATTTAACAAAAAAAAGGCTAGGTGATATGAACTATTTTAATTCAAATAATAAAATGCAAACACTCAAACAGAAGAAAAAAATAGCATACAGATTTGCCTAATTCCACTCAGAGTCATGACCTATTGGGGCAGCCTACAAAAAGAGCAAAAACATTTTTGTTTTAACAAATCTTGTTTATATTATTGCGTTGGGGGCATTTTTGTTTTGTAAGCTGCTGAGAGTCACAAGGTGGCAAAGGCCTGCTTTTGAGTCAAAAGGCCAAAAATGAATCCAGTTGCCTTCATGCTGGGCTGGTGGGAGAAGAAGGCCGCGTCAGGAGGACACGTCCTCTAACAACGGCTAGCAAGGCTCCTTCATGTTACCTTGAAAAGGACACGAAAATGAGCCCATGGAGTTTCTTAATTTGGGGTATTTCCAGCTTTCACTTCTTTAGGTCTCATCCCTGATTGGGAAGATTGTTTGGGGTTCTCCTTCAATGTTCTGCTCTTTCTCCCAATTCAGAACCAACCAATTCAAAATCCAACCTGGGGGTCATCGTCGACTGGATTGTGGATGCTCTTATCCTGATGTGTGTGATTGCTGGGATCCTGGTATTCTTCAGTAAGTATCTTTTTTGCGGTGGGGGTGATGGAAGGCACCCCTTTGGGGAGCTTCTTCTGGCCTTCCTTCTGTCTTCTTTTCGTAGCCCTCTGAGAACTCCAGTCTCAGTTCAGCTGAGTCTGAGATTCAGGCAGTCCTGTTTTCTTCTGAGTTGGGAAGAGGCATCTCAGTTCTGTCCCTTTCAAAGGCTTTGATCAAGGAGCAACAGAGAAGATTATTATAACAGATTATTCATTTTCTCATGCTTCCAAATTTCTAAATTCTGTTTCTGCCAGTTAGCCAATGATAAAATAAGTTCCATGTTAAAAAGTATTTGGTTTCTTCCTTCTCTTTAATTTTAAGTGTTAATCTATCCACTTCTGCACATTCTAGTATTTTTTTTAAAATTACATTTTCCACTGCAGGGATCCCTTCACTTTCCCATTGTTGTGCAAACACAATTCTAGCTGCTGTTAAGACATGTAAAATTAAGCATGTGTTCCCTTTATTGTATTTTTCCAGTGAAATGCCCAACAAGAATATTTCTGGTTTTAGATCTGTATGTTGCTTTACCATTTTTTCTAACCATATATATATATATATTTGTCCAATATTTTTTTGCCTTTGGGCATGTCGCCCACATATGATTATACCAACCTGGAGTCTGATTACATTTCTAACATTTAGTGGCCATGTCTTTAAACATCTTTGCCAATCTTGTGGTCAAAAAGGGCCATCTATAACAGGGGCCGCAAACCTTTTGGACCTCAGGGATCATCAAACTCATAATTTTAAATCCTGCAGACCACTAATATGAATTTTGACTGACGGTGGCTTGCTGACGTTGGTGGGAAAGTCAGTCCCATATTCCAGAGCTGCAGTAGTCACAGGACTGGCCTGTGCACTGGCCTGCCATGGATGAGCTGCTCCGGGATGACCAAAGGGCCAGTCTTGTGACTACTGCAGCTCTGGAATATGAGACCGGCCCAGGGTGGGGTCTCCGCCGTAAGGGGTGGCACCTATAATGTGCAAATTTGCAGGTGGTACAACGTGCAAAAAGCAGCACAGCCCTCACTGGCCAGGATGAGGTAATGGTGCTGTTGCAGCAAGAGGGGGCTGGCGGCACAGGTGGGCTGAAGCGGCAATGGAGATGGCCAGAAGGTGCAGGAGCGCCACACTACCTTCCAGCTCCCCTCTACAGGCCTAGGCTCTTCCTCGATGGCCGCGGGCTGTAAGGACAGCCGGGGCAGGAGAAGTACTGGTTGGTGGGAGGGGGCGGAGGGGGCAAGTCTGCACTCACCATCCAGTTCAGAGGTCCAGAATGGGGCGTCAATGTCAGTTTTGTCATCCCTCTCGACGCTCTGCTCTGCTAAGGATGGGGCTATGTTTCTGCTCGCTATTCTTTTCCTGTGCCTTCCCCTATCTCCTCTCTTTTACCCCAGCAAGAGCTATGTTTCTGGGCTCTCCCCACACAGTGAGGGCATCTCCCAAGGATGCCCCCACCCACCAGCAGTGAGCCCAGGTTGGAGGAAGAGGAAGGGGCTCCAGGTGCCTGGCCGTTGTGCTGCCCCCTACTCTTAGCAGAGCAGAGTGCTGAGAGGGATGACAAAACTGACACTGATGACGCCGACACCCCATTCCGGACCTCTGAACTGGATGTTGAATGCAGACTTGCCCTTCTGCCCCCTCCCAGTACTTTTTCTGCCCAGGTGAGCTGGAAGATGCGGGAGTGCCGTGCAAATGCAAGTAGCGCAGCACTCCTGCGCCTTCTGGCCATCTCCATCGCCCTCCAGCCCACCTGTGTTGCCAGCCCTCTCTTGCTGCAACAGTACCATTACCTCGTCCTGGCCAGCGAGGGCTACACTGCTTTTTGCAGGTTTGTGCTCAGACAAAGTGTGGGGGGCAGTGGGTGGGTGGGCCATGTGGGCGGTGTACAGCCTGGATTAATTGCTTTGGGGGGGACATTTCTTTGCAGACCACCAAAAAATTTTCACGGACCACCAGTTTATCCCACCAGTTGGTGACCACTCACTGATCTATAAAACATTTTATACAGATTTTCTTGGTATGCAGTTGACGTTGTTAATTTATAATTCCTATCCCACAATTTCTGCCATTTATCTATAGTATAACCAAATTTTTTAGCCCATACTATCATTGTTTCCTTTACTTGCTGTTCTTCCATTTTAATACTCAATGAGTAGCTATATTTTAAAATAGTTTTTCATCCATCCCAGTTAATATCTGATATAGTTCTGTGGGTTGTTTATAAAAGCCACATATTTTAACATCTTTCTCATATCGTGATATGATCTTTTTGTTGGAGTCATAGCAATGTGATCTAGTGGGGGAAATCTGGTTTTTAATTTATTGTTTTAAATGTTTTACATGGCATTTTATTGTAAGCTTCCTAGAATCATCTTGAACAGATGGGTGGCATAGAAGTTTAATAATAAAATTAATAAATAGGCTGGTCTCCTCTGAGAGATTCATGAAGCTGTAGAGGTTTAATGGTAAAGAGAGGATCAGGACAAAGCATTTCTACTCCCATTCCTATTCTATCCTCTCTTTGTGTCTGTCTTTCCAATGCAGGGAGGAACCAGGCCATTTAGCAGCCCCCTCGGAGGTGAGTGGCCCCACTGGGGTCTGTATGGGGACGAAGAAGGGAGGGAAACGAGGGCTTTGAGGTCCAAGGACCAACTGATGGTGAAGATACTTGGGGAAATCCCTCTTTTCTCTCCTATTAATCTCAAGCGGTGCAAGGGGAGGAATTTGGGGGAGATCCAGAGGGGCTCTGGGAAGGGGGAGCTCTTCCTGCCCCCAAACTCTTATCCTGCCAGGCCAGACTGTGACTCCTTTTGGGATCTGACTGTCTTGGATCAGGAGGCTCAGAGAGCTGTAAAGAGATTGGTCAAGGAATGACGTAGCAGCTGTCCAGATGAAGTCAAAAGACACTGACACAAACTTGTAGTTTAGATATATATAAATATACAGTATTTAACATTTATAGTTGCAGCAGACAAGATAGTCAGGAACATCGTGAGGTAAATCAAAGAGCACATGGAACACAGAGAAGAAAAAGGTGGGAAAACGGGAAACTCCCCCTTTATACCCACAGCAACCAATCATAGTGTGGATTGCCTCGTGCAGAAGCCAGCACAACCAATCAGCTCTTTCCCCATTGGACACTTTCCTGTCCCAGCTACTGAATTTAATATCCTACAAGACTAGGGGGTCCACAGTGCAGGAAGAAAAGGGGGGCAGATGAGGGGCTTCTTGAGGTCCTGCAGTCATGGATGGAGAAGGGGCTTCTCTCCACTCTTTGGAGCCCTCTGGGAATCCCTCCCTCCAGAGGCTGAAGGAAGACATGGGGAGGGGGGCTTGAGCTAGGGATCCATAAGTACAGACTAGTATTGGATTCGTGTATTTGAGGAGGAACATTGATGTTATGTAACTTGTGGGGCAGATTCTCAGCTGCTTCAAGAGCCAGTCTCAGCCCTGCCTCTGCCTTCTTTCTACCTTGGAGAATCCCACCCAGCTGATCCCTCTCGTGAGGAAGCCGCAGTTCTCATGAGTAGGATCAGCTCGGCAGATTGGTGCTGATCCCTCAGCCTAGGCGGTGGGATTCCTCCTCTTGGCTCCCTCCCAGACTGACACTGCCTGCTTTTTCCCTCTCTTGGTAGCATGAGTGGACAGTCCCAGCATGAGGAGAGAGGAAAGGAGAAGGGATCAATCTTCTTCTGAATTAGGTCGGACTCTCAGGAGGAGCCCTTCAGGCCCATGCTGCATGCCTGGAACCAGGATGTATTTGGGGGCCTTTCGCCATTGCTTTTATCATTGGATCAGTAACCTTTTGTATTAGGATAGAGGAACGGGGGGTGGGGGGAGAAAAGTACAACTTATGTGTTTATAATTGTGGAATCAAAAAGATTCAAACTGTGATTAGTAGATATTTTATTTTTTATTTATTTGTATCCTGCTGAAGGCATTGAAGATATCTAACACAACTTCTCGTCCTATTTTCCCCACAACAACCATCCTTTGAAATGGGTTGGGAATCAGAGAGAATGACTGGCCCACCCAGCTGTCTTTTGTGGCTAAGGTGAGACTTGAACTCACAGTTGCTTTCTAGCCTGGTGCCTTAACCACTACACCAAACTGCCTTGTATAGCTTGTAATAGCTTCATAATATAGCTTGTAGCAACGTTGTTGTTATTTCTGGTGACGTTTACTGGGTTTCTGCTGATTAACAGGTTTTAGGGAAAGGCCCAGAGTGAATGAGGCGAGGATAAAGAGTTGCTAGTTTTATTTTAAGGGAGAGTGATAAACTGTTAATCTCCATCATAGCTGCTTGGATTGAAAAGGAAGGGTTTTTTCAGTCTTATTTTTCTTGTTATATAATAGTTGTATCATGAATAGTATGTACCATGTACTGCCATTTATGGATTTTCACACTTAAGAAAAATGAAAAAGGAATGAAGTGCTGAATGGACATATTTTTTTCTGCTGCCAATGAACTCTCTGATGCTAGAATCCTCCTAACCTAGGAAAAATTCCTAGCTGATATCCTCAGGATATCTCTCCAAGGCATCTCAGCACAGTTAACAAACCAGGTTTCCACAATTTACTCTCCACTCACAATTAACTCATTAAGATGGTTTCTCCCAGAATTCCTCAGCCAGCATGCTTTAAGAGGGGTGGGCTTCATCTCCTCAAATCCCCCAGCCAACATGCTTTAAGAAGGGAGGACTAACTCCCACAATCCCCCAGCCAGGATGCTTTAAGAGGGGAGGATTTCAACTCCCAGAATTCCCCAGCCAGCAAAAAAATCTTAAAGTATGCCGGCTCCAGAATTCTGGGAGTAGAAGTCCTCCCCTCTTAAAGCATCCTGGCTGGGGGATTCTGGAGTGGAAGTAAAGAACTCTGTTCCAACTGCCAGTTGCCTCACAATCCGTTACCTCAGTTCAAACTGGAAGACATTCTACTCCTTCAGGAGTAGCCTGGGTCTCCTTAAAATACTAAACGCTGCTACCTCACTAAAATGTCTATGCCTTCCACTTATGAAACCGCTTCTGAACTTAAGGCGTTGGGAGAGATATTAGTTCAAAAAAAAGGCCAGAAGTGTTGTTTTGGGAGAGTTATTGATAAGAAGTTCATCGGTTCAAATCCCTAGTGCCGCCCAATGGGGTAAGCTCCTGTTACTTGTCCCAGCTTCTGCCAACCTAGCAGTTCAAAAGCATGTTAAAATGCAAGTAGAAAAATAGGGACCTTTGGTGGAAAGGTAACAGCGTTCTGTGTGCATTTGGCGTTTAGTCATGCCGGCCACATGACCATGGAGACATCTTTGGACAGCGCTGGCTCTTCGGCTTTGTAACAGAGATGATCACCGCCCCCTAAAGTTGGGAACGACTAGCACATTTGTGCAAGGGAAACCTTTACCTTTATCTAAGCCTTATATTTACTTTTCATTATTTGCCTTTCTAGTTTTGTAATTCCAGCTTTTCTCCAGTCACACATGAGATTTCAATGTTACATTCATCATTTCTCCATTATAGCACCTTGTTTTGAAGTAAAATTTCTAAAAGGTCTGAGTTTCAGCTTTCTCTCCATTTTGGAACTTGATTTCTTTGGGGTCTGTTTTTTTGTTTGTTTGTTTGTTTCCTGAGGATTATTTTTATTATTTCGGGCTACCTATTGGTGCTTCCAACTCTCCTTCGCAGCTGATAGGCATGACTTTTAAAAGGCAGCTGTAATAATTGAACTCACTAAAGAAAGTCAATACAAATCTTTATTTTCCTAACATATCTCTTTCCTCCCTGTGCCTCTACCAGGCCCCATAGTATCTTCCATCGCTTCAGAGTTGAGTTTGCCAACAACACAGAAGCTTGTCTTTCAAAGAGAGGCTTTGTTTCTTTAGACTGCCCTGCCATTTCTGACAGGATTGTTGCTCGTTTCTGAGGCCTCCTACAGACGCTTCAGCAGAGAAGCTGCTCTCGAGGAAAGCGGCTTTTGAGTCTCCACAAGAGATTTCTTCAATGTTCGCAAGACCGCAGACGGTTCTCAGGCATTAAAAAGAGGAAAATCTCGAAACTGCCGCCTGCTGGAGACGGCACGGCCTTTCTAGCCAGGCAATGTTGGAAGGACACTTTCCTTCTACTCCAATGCCCATCATCCGAGTCCCGCATGGAACATGATGATACCCTCCGTGTCCTCTGGCATCGCTCGCAAGACCCTCCAGGGGGCTCCCTCGGTAGCCGTTGGAAGAGCTGTGCACCGCCTCCCCCTTCTACCCTTTTCGAAGGAAACTGAGCATGCGCCTTGAGCTTTCCCCGTCGCAAGTGTTCTAAGGGCCCTTCTTTTTTTACCCCCTTTTTCCCAGAAAAGGCTGGGAGCGCATCTGGCTTTTCTACCGTGTCCAATCCGGCTCCTCTTCTCTGTGAGTCTCGGGCTGAGTTTTTTCCAGAAGTCCCAAGAGTTTGCAGGGAAATCTTACACGGATGGAGATCCAGACGTTGCTATTGGAGACGAGCATGGTGACCTGCGAAAGTTCATCAGGTTCGGAGCTATGGGAAAGAGAGATCCCGTGTTCCCATGTTCCCCTGCCGCCGCTGTGCATGCACGGGCCAGGCCGGGGAGGAAGCAAAGCTCCGGACCATCGCGCTGCTTCTTGGGGGGGGGGGGGGGGGGAATGAGGACCGCAGAGACGAGGGATGCATTTACCCTCCGTTTCATTGGGAGAAACCCTGCAGGGGGGGAAGCTTTGGAAAGCAGAGATTTCTACTTTCAAAGCAGCCTTGATTCCTGGACAGTTTCCTGCATGTTACGTGGCCTCGTTTTCAGAAGGGGATTCTCTTCCCCCCTCTTTCCTAGGCTGAGAGAAGCGACCTGCCGAAGTCGCTCCTGCTGGCTTTGCATGCAAGGCTGCAACTCCATGTACAAGAAATTGGACATAAGTGTGCAAGGACTGGAATTCGGTTTCCAGCCTTTCATCACCAATTGGTTCTTTCAGCACATCACACGATCCTCCACATCATGTTAAACAGTTAAAGCATAGGTGGTTTATTCATTGAGATATTAGTTCTGTATGCCTAGGACGATGGTTTCTTAATTTTGCCCTCTGGAGTTTCCCCAGGAGTTTTGGGCAAGGAGGTTGATGAGGTTCTCATCTCAATCACTGTTTATTATTTGTGATTCCAATTGTGCAAAGGTTGTTTTTTTACTTTGCAAGCAGCCATCGAAATTATTAGACTAAATAATCAGACACTAGAAGTCGAAAACTTTTCTAAATGTATTTATCCAATATTTTCAGTCCTTGTTCAAAGCTTATCTAGAAGGGCAATCCTAAATGTACTGCAGTAGTCAGTCTTCCTAATAAGATACCCCTCCTTGCAGATACTGATGGATTTCTTTCTTTTTTTGTAGGAGGAGGAAGTGGTTGCTCAGTATTCAGATTTGTCACCATATTGAACTCGCTGTGTTTTCCATTTCAGATATCTAAGGTGGAAATCTTTCCTGGTTCCTCGGGAGTCCAGAGTATCTTGTGTGGGAAGGGGGCTGAATGAGTCTAGGAGATTTGGCTAGACCTCTTGTGAAATCCATCCGTTCATTTTGGAGCTGGATTAGAGACTAGAGAGAAGATGGAGGGACAACACCCAGCAGATGCAGGTGTTGGAAAAGGCCTTCCAGCTACTCAGCCTTGGAGCTTTGGGAAGAATGGGGCAAGTCCTGGGCAGAAGAGCCAAGAAGAGGAAGCCAACGCTTCAGAGATCCAATTCTGTCACTTCAGAAAAGTGCAGTTCCAGGGGGGGAAGAGTCCCCGAGATGTTTGCACTCAGCTTCACCACCTTTGCTGTCAATGGCTGCAGCCAGAAAGACACACGAAGGCTCAGATGCTGGACTTGGTGCTCCTGGGGCAGTTCCTGGCTGTCCTTCCCCCAGAGATGGAGAAATGGGTGCGGGAGTGTGGAGCGGAGACCAGTTCCCAGGCGGTGGCCCTGGCTGAAGGCTTCTTGCTGACCCAGGAGGAGGAGAAATTGGAAGAAGAGTTGCAGGTGTGAGAATTTAATCATGGCATCTCTAAAGAGGAGTTCTGTGAATTTGTCAGTTGCTTTTTGGTAGAATTTTCTGGGATTATTAACTCCTATGGACAGTTGTTCCATTATTCTTCTAGGGGATGTGTTTGGGGCAATTCTTCCATTCTCTTTTGAGTTTTGCAAAAGGACATTGGGGTCTGCTGCTTTAAAGGTGCAGTATGATAATTCCTTAGTACTCTTTCTTTGTTTCTCATATTACATCATGTCCAGAAACCCTTTGAAGCTGTGACTGAATATCCCAAGGGGAGGAAAGATTCATTCAGATCTTTTCAAGAGCTGCTCTTCAGGGAGACTTTACACAAAGATCAAAGTCACAATACCATGCCAAGTAAGAAAAGCTCTTTCTGTGTAATGTGACTTCAACATTTAGCTGATTCTTTTCCCCCTCTTGACTGGAATCTCTCTCTTTAAAACAAATCTGCTTCCACCATTTTTCCCTCTCTTACAGGGAGTAGAAAGCTGTCCTTGGAATTTTTAGAATCACCTCCTCTTTGTGGTGGGGTTGAAGGGTTGGCTGAACCGCAGCTTCAGGTAAGGAGGAAAAAGATTGGAAAATGTCCATGAATCTTGGATGGATTTCATTTTGTTTTAGAGTTTATTGTAATAAATTGCTGTTTCTAAGCAATATAAATCTGACATCCAGTCATTCAAAACTGATAGGCGGCCTAGCTTCTCTCTCCCATCTGAGAGGATCCTTTGTCCTGCTTTGCCATCAGATTTCATTGACCAGATTGTTGTCAGCATCTGGGCTCTTCCTTCTGTCTCCTAGGGTTATTCTCACACACCATTACAAAAAAATACTCTTTTCTGCCTTTTCAAAATAACCTTTGAGACAGCCATGACCTGGTGATTGGGAATTTCCATAGACATAACCTGTTACAAGTGATCTTATTCTGAATTCAGCAGAACATGCCTATTTTGTTCACTAGATCTCTCTCCATTATTGGAAGAAAACTGGAAAATTATTCTTGGGATTATCTGTTAAAAGGAAAACATGTTTCCTTGTTCAGGGTGTTGTGTCTTTTGAGGACGTGGCCGTTTATTTCTCCGAGGAGGAGTGGTCTCAACTGGATGCTGACCAAAAAGCTCTCCATGGAGAAGTCATGCTGGAGAATTCCAGGAATCTCTTTTCTCTGGGTAAGAACCCCTGTCCCTGTTCAGTAACATAGAGAAATTTTGGGGCAGTGTGCTTAGATGTTATTACTGATTAAAACATCCCTTATTTATTTATATCCTGCCTCTATTTTTTTATCATAATAAAGGCAGAAGGCAAAACCAGTATTCCTTCCTCCTGCTGTTTTCCCTACAACAACAACCCTGTGACATGGGTTGAGCTGAAAGAGACTGGCCCAAAGTCACCCAGCCAGCCTTCATGCGTAAGGCAGAACTAGTACTCACAGTCACCCAGTTTCTAGCCTGGTGTGTTAACCGTTTCACCAAACTGAATTTATAGAAGAAGGAAATATATTGAAGGAAATTTTGAAAACTGCATAACATTCCTTTTCACGTAAAGGAATTGGGGTTTATTTTTAATGTTTTTGCTCATAAAATGCAATATTTCATGCCATAGAAGATTTTAGCGAGTATTTGAGAGTCACAGAGGGATGATGTAATCTCTTGAGTAAGGTTCTTCCTACCAGGGTTCGGTGTTCATACCTAAATGTTGTCGCTGGATTCCTGATGGGCCTGAGCTGCTATAACGAAAACTGGATGGCTCCTGAGTAGTATGTCTCTTCTCTCAAGTGTGCCCATTTGTGTACCAAATTTGGCATCAGCCTAATTGAGGGTGGGGAGCTATTGCCATCCAGAAATTCCCCTCCACTTTCAAAGATTCTGCTCTGCAGACAAGTGGGGATGAGACTTCCAATGAAGTTGGGCAGCTGGTAGGTATGTTGTTGACCCAGCATGATACCGTGTCCAATGGACTTCAAGAGTTCCTGGCACCATGGATAGTCCCAGGTCAAGGCTTAGATCAGGGTTGTGTCTTAGATTCATTGTGATGTGATCCAAAATATATAAATGATTCTTTGGCTGAATTTCAGAAGAAAAAGTTTGATTGTTCCCGTTTCTAGCTACATTTCATTTTCTTTTTTCTTTTTGAAGGCTTTAATGGGCAAGAGAATAAAAATTGCAATGAAGAATGCCAAGACATCCATCGGAAAAAGGAAAAAGGGAAATGTTCAGATCAAATGCAATCAAACAGTGATGAAACAAAGCAATCACAAAGTGGAATTAAAAAAGGCTTTCCTCGGGTCATTTGGCTTCCTAACCATACAAACATCGATGCGGGAGAAAGACCATATCAATGCATGGATTCTGGAAAGAACTTTAATAAATCCGATCATTGTATTTCTCATAAAAAGACACATTCAGAAGAGAAACGATATACCTGCAGGGAGTGTGGAAAGACCTTCTGTAATAATGACTCTCTTAGAACTCACAAAAGGAATCACAAAGGAGAACAACTTCATAAATGCATGGAGTGTGGAAAGAAGTTTACTTGTAAGAGTAATCTTAATACCCACAAGAGGATCCACACAGG